>PVKU01008549.1:0-72420 GCA_004027475.1 Anoura caudifer | reverse complement strand
TAACATTTCATATAATAAGGGCTTGGTGATGATGAACTCCTTTAACTTGACCTTATCTGAGAAGCACTTTATCTTCCCTTCCATTCTAAATGACAGCTTTGCTGGATAGAGCAATCTTGGATGTAGGCCTTTGATTTTCATGACTTGGAATACCTCTTTCCAGCCTCTTCTTGCCTGTAAGTTCTCTTTTGAGAAATCCACTGACAGTCTGATTGGAACTCCTTTGTAGGTGACTGTCCCCTTGTGCCTCGCTGCTTCTAGAATTCTCTCCTTCATTTGAATCTTGGGTAATGTAATTATAATGTGTCTTGGTGTGTTCCTCCTCGGGTCCAACTTCTTTGGGACTCTCTGAGCTTCCTGGACTTCCTGGAAGACTATTTCTTTTGCCAGATTGGGGAAGTTCTCCTTTATTATTTGTTCGAATAAGTTTTCCACTGGTTGCTCTTCTTCTTCCCCTTCTGGTACCCCTATAATTCGGATGTTGGGACGTTTAAAGATGTCCTGGAGGTTCCTAAGCCTATCCTCATTTTTTTGAATTCCTGTTTCTTCCTTGTTTTTTGTTTGGTTGTTTCTTTCCTCCTTCTGGTCCACTCCATTGATTTGAGTCCCAGTTTTCCTCCCATCTCTGTTGGTTCCCCATGCATCTTTCTTCATTTCACTTATTGTAGCCTTCATTTTTTCATCTAATTTGTGAGAAAAATCCACCAATTCTGTAAGCATCCTGATTACCAGGGTTTTGAATTGCGCATCTGATAGGTTGGCAATCTCTTCGTCGCTTAGATAAATTGGCTCTGGGCTTTGATTTGTTCTCCGGTTTGAGCCATTTTCATTTCTGGGTTTTTTTTTTTTTGTTTGTTTGTTTGTTTTGTCTAGTCGTGGCTGTTACGTAGTGAGGGGTGGAGCCTCAGGTGTTCCCCAGGGTGGGACAGCCCAGTCGGTGGGTAGTGACGCTGTACGTGGGGGCGGGGTCTGAGAGGAGACAATGGCGGTTGCTTTACTCACTATCAGATTCCAGTTCTTTTCACCGCTTCCCCTTTGCCTGGATTATCTGCGCGTGAATGTGGGACCACCCGGTCAGCCAGCCGCCTTGTGCAGCTTCACTGGTTCTGCACAGCTGCCGCCCCATGCCCGGGGTCTGCTAGTCGCTGCCTGTGCACCTGGGGGCTGCCAGCCGCTGCTGCCTGCGTGCCAGGTCCGCACCTCCACTTTTTCCTACCGTGACTCCGCCCCTCTTATCGGTCTGGATGAATCGTTGTTGGACTTCCAAACAGTTTGATTTTCTGAGTTCTGGTTGTTTACTTGTTTCTAAATCTTTGTTGTCCCTAATTTTGGTTGTGAGAAGAGGCACAGTGCGTATGCCTACGCCTCCATCTTGGCCGGAAGTCTCTATTATTACTGCTTTATACTGTCAATATTCTTTTATATTATCACCACTCCCACATTTACCACTTTCACTGTTTTTCTTTCCTTCCTACATCTTCAACCTTCTGAGACTATTTTATATTTGTCTATAGAGCTCCCTTTAGTATTTCCTTTAGCTCAGGTTTAATAGTGATGAATTCTCTTAATTTTTGTTTGTCTGAAAATGTCAATTTGAAAGGATATTTTCACTGGATATATAATTCTAGTTTGACAGTTATTTTCCATTAGCATTTGAAAATGGCATTACAATGTTTTCTGGCTTATTTTTTATTATAAAGTCAGGTTTTGGAAACAGCTGCACACAGAATTACCATATGATAAACATAGAATTACCACATGACCCTCATTTCCACTCCTAGTTATATACTCACAGTATTGAAAACAGAGGTTCAAACAGACCTTGACACCAATGTTCACAGTAGCATAATTCCTAACAGCCAAAAAGGTGAAAGCAAGCTAAGTACCCATCAAAAGATGAAGAAACAAAATATGGTATATATATACAACTAAATATTATTCAGCCATAAAAGCTAAAAAAGTTCTGATACATGCTACATGAGTGGATCTTGAAAGTATTATGCTAAGTAAAATAAGCTAGTCACAAAAGGACAAATACAGTATGATTCCATTTATAGGAAATATCTATAATAGGCAAATTCATAAGCTAGAAAGTAGAATATATGTTACCAGGGATAAGGGGAGGAGACTATCCAAAGTTCTTGTTCAATGATTACAGTTTTGGTTTGGGATGATGGAAAGGTCTAGAAACAGTGGTGATGGTTGTATAACATTGTGAATGTAATTACTGCCACTGAATTGTACACTTAAAAATGGTTAAAATGGTAAATTGTATGTTAGGTATAATTTACCACAATGAAAAAAAATCAGCTCTCAGACCAACTTTTGCACTTTTGTGCATTATTTGTGTTTTCTAGCTGCTCTAAAATTTTCTTTTTTGGGTTTTCAGCATTTATAACTTTTTTAAAAAAATGACGTAGGCCTATTTGTTTGTCTTTCCAACAGTTCCAAGGCACTTCGAACCCAGGGCTTTACATTTGTATTAACTTTGGAAATTTCTTGGTCATTATGTCCTCAAATACTGCTTTTGTTCCACTCTTCCGCTCCTTGTGTTCTGAGTCTCTGCAAGGACCTTAGACCTTTCCAGTAGAGTTCATAAGTCCCTTATACTTTCTTACCAATTCCCTATCCTTTTATCTCTCTAAGCTCTATTTTGAATATTTTCTTCAATTTCACTAATTTTTTCTTCAACTGTATTTAAGTTTTCTATGCTTCATTCAGCATATTTTGTGACCTATATTCCACTTCACAAATTCTTTCCATGATGAATCTTTCCATTGAGTTCTTAATTTCAGTTATATTTTCAAATTCTAGAATTTCTACCTGATTCTTTTTAAATTTTAATTTACTGCCCTGGCTGGTGTGGCTCAGTGGACTGAGTGTTGGCCTGTGAACTGAAGGGTCACTGGTTTGATTCCCATTCAGGACACATGCCTGGGTTGCAGACCAGGTCCCCAGTTGTGGAGTGTGAGAGGCAACTACACATTGATATTTCTCTCCCTCTCTTCCCCTCTCTCTAAAAATAAATAAACTCTTTAAAAATAAATAAATAAATTTTGGTTTACACCATTTTCAATCTTTTACTTCCCTGAAAAATAGTAAGTATAATATGATAAATATAATATATAACCTGGTAACTCCATTACATAAAGTTCCAATGTGTCTGTTGTTACTGTTTGCACTGCTATTTTGTAACTCAAGTATATATTTGAATTACATTCATATTTGAAATATATACATACATCCATGTTGTCTTGCCTCATCATGCCAAATCATAGAAATAATTTGAGGCCTAGGATGCTATCACCTTCCTCAAGAGGGGATTTATAATTACTCCAAGTTCCTGGATGTACTAACAATCCAGGAACATCTCAAAATGATTTAAAGCTAGCAGTAGTCCCTAAAAATGTTTCTCTCCTCCTGGTTCTTTTATAATCCTTGGGGTCCTAACTTTGTTGGACAGAGTTCGCCATGATCCGTGCATGGTGGGCTCTGGATTCTCATTGCTACACGTCTGCTTATTCTAGGCCTAAAAACCATGGACCAGCCTCTTCACATCTCTGTCCCCAAGGGAAAAGCAGCCCCAATATCTAGCTATTTCCCTAGGTTTCTACCTTCCTCCTGATCCTGGCATGGAAGTTCTTTCTTATTTTGTTAACTTTGAGATGCCCTCATGCTTTTCTTTTCTGAAACTGCTTTTTTAAGTTTTTCTAGACAACTTAATTAAAGTTAATTAAGTTAATTAAACTTGTTCAATATATCAGTATTAGATGACCAATCCAGACCCAATGTTTAATTCTGTGAGAATTCTGGTTCATGCAGAATTTAAGAAGATCCTCATGAGTAAAAGTATGACTATTTTTGGAGGAATACATATAGAGTTTAACAATAAATTATCCCCAAAAACTCTGTAAATTTTTACTGTGAGCAGTGTGTTGTAGAAAAGACAAGCTGCCTATCACTTACGGTTATCATCAAATGAATCAGAGCTATCTGGCCCACAAATCCACTGATTTCCAAGATGAGACTGTGGATAAAAATTTCCTAGAAAAACCACTTAGGAAGATACTACTTTTTATTATCTCATTAATTCTGCAGATAGTTGCATTTTATTTCCAAGCAGACATGCAGCAGCACATGCTTCATTCTATTATCAGTCACGAGAAAAGCATGTGGGAGAGCAAGGCATGATTTTAAGAAAAGTCCTGAGGAACCTGCTGGTGAAGCAGAATAGCCATTTTTATCCCATGCTCTGCCTCAGGGGCCTATCAGGGCTCTACATCAGCAGCCCATGGCCCAGGCATCAGGTCCAGCACAAAGATGGCCTGCAAGCTAAGAGTGGTTTTTATATTTTTAAATGGTCACAAAACAAACAAAAAATCAAAGAAGTATATGTAAAAGAGATCACACGTTATCTATCTAGCCCTTCACTGATCCCTAGTCTATATCACGTTGTTAAGACCTGTGGAGGGTCTAAGAATTTTACCCTACTTGCAAGCTAATCAATTAACCTGCTATAGTTTCATAGATGCTGGCAGAAGACATGAGACTCTAGGGTCAGAAACAAAGGACTTTTTTACTCACAGAAATAGCAGTTAGCAGAATATCAGCATTAGCAACAATTTCCTAAGCCCCAGTTCCCACGTGGCAATGTGAGGAGAGCTGGGTAGGACATGCACACATTGTGGTTGTTTACAAGAAAGTTTGGAAAACCTGAGCTTAGGGAACCTGAACCTTCTATAATGGGCCACGAGTATAACTGCTCTTTGCTTCCAGAGAGACATCCCAATCTTCCAAGGCTGTTTGCTTTACAAACATTCAAGAAAAGATAGTCTGGAACAAAGGCAGTCAATTCTCTGCTTGAAAGACATGCACAAACACAAAAGACCCATGGATAACTGTCTCCCAATAAATCTAAACTTGCATCTACTGCTACCACCTTCCAACATGTTATAATAGCTGTATCATTCCAAAAGTTGATCTAAGCCAAGAAAATGTTAAAGTATTTTCAGTATTCTCTTAAAGAGTAAAGAATATAGTTATAGTACCTCATAAACGTTTCTAAAGGCAGTTTAAAATCCTAACTTTTAAAAAATTATTTTTCATCTATTTAAAATTTCTGCTATTCAGAAGGGGGTTTTATAGGGTTCAGGCAAACTGATAACTTATTCCACGTTCATCTTCTGATCACATTTTCTTTAGAGGAAGTAGAACACTATACCATGTTCAATTCAACTTTTAATTCTAGTTCAAATGTTTTTAAGTTATCCTAGTATTTAATGAGAAATATACTTTCAGAGAACAAATTTAAACATTTTAAGGACATCTTTTGATGTATGATCTAATTGGTATCATAGTTTTATTTAACTTCTAGAAGTAGAGCCAGCTAAGCAGTTTTTTCACAGCATTATAAACTTGACAATATAAGTAAAATTTAAAAGTTGACAGTTTTTTTTAAACTCAGATGATAAAGTTTTTTTAAACTCAGATGATAAAGTTTTACAAGGCTCTAAGCTAAATATCATTTAGTTGAATATTTGAAAGCTGTTTTGATCGAAAACAATAAGCTTTGTGAAATTGGGAATCTTTTAGAAAATCCAGATGATCTTTAAACATCAGATATAATTAGTGGAAATTCCTCAGTCCAGTATGAAATCATCTTAACCCTGCAAGCCAAAAGTGTAAGGCCCAGTCTGAACTGGACTGCTGCTGCTATCATACAGGCCTGAGGTGAAGAGCTCTGGAGAAAACAAGAGTGGTCGGGGGACAATGTGGAATCTCCTATTTCCCATTAGGCAGTATCTGGTGGCTTTGAGTTCCTAGTCTACTGAACAAAAGCTAAAGATCAGATTTAATGTTACACTAGCTAATTTTACTCAATAAGTTGTAAACAGCCTTAAAACACAGAAGAAACAAAAATATAAACTAAAAAAAATCTTGCATAATTGATTGCTCCCCACTATTCATAAATGTTAGTACTTAGACTTATCAAGGCTTTTTCTTTTTCTTAGAGTTATCCAGGCTTTTAAAATTTGGGTTAAACAAGAAGTCATTTTAGTTGAGAAATAAGTATAAACTATGTATGTTCACATGGATTATTTTTATATGTTCAAATACTAACTCATTATAATGTCCTTAAGGATTTTGATCACCTTTGTACACCTATCATATTTTAACTACTTTACTAAAATATCTATTGTAGGTTTTCTATGGCAAACAGACTATAGAAGAAGTCCACATAAATCAATTTCATTTCATTTCTTAAGTCAAAATTTAACCACAGATAAATTATTATAAGAGATGCTGGAACTTCTGGCAGCTTTGGATACATTGTTTCAGGTGAAATGAGGACCTGTAGCTTGAAGGAAGGTTAGAGAGAAGGTAATCTCTACCTTTTTAGAGAACATACTTTATGTCTGGTAAAATAATGTTTTTTACTAATATAACACTTTCACACCCATTAACTTTTAGGTTGACTGAAGGAAGAAGGAAGTAGTAGTCATTTAAATGTTAAACACACTTTTGTTTTGATAACCAAAACTCATTAGATTCATCATATTCATCTAACTCCAGTCCTTCCTTCTAGGAATCTTCTCACAGGCTTTCTTTGCCCCGCTCCCCCAACCCCCACCAAAAAAAAGGCTGACTTATATGTGAACTAAATTTAGCTGTCTTTATAGACTTAGAAAGCAAATGGCAACACATGAAAGAGGCTTCTAAGCAATTTGAAAGTTATGTACAAGCCGAAAATCATAAAAATGATGAAAACTCATGCACAAAATTTAAGTAAAACATTTGCAGCACATAATAGACCAAAAGTTAATGAATTTATAATGACGTTTTTTACAAATCACTAAGAAAAATAATTCAATTAGCCAACAGAAAAATAGGTAAAGGATATTAGAATACAGTTGACAGAAAAAGAAAAACAAATGGAAATCATGCTTAATTCAACTCATAATTAAATAAATGCAAACCAAAACAAATTATATATTTCAACTATCAGAATGGCAAACATAAGTACTCTTATAATACACAATGTTGACAAATATTTGATGGAAATGTAAACTGATACAACTTTTGGGAGGGCAATTTTGAATATCTATCAAAATTAAAATGTTTGTAAATTTTGAACTATAATTTTATAGATAGGAATTTATCAAATGAATAACTCAAAAAATAAGATATATGTTCCAATGTATTTACTGATTCACTATTGGTAATAATAAAAACCTGGAGATGACTTAAACATCCATCAATTAGTATGATTGGTTAAATAAATTATTATATACTCAATCAAGACAATATTATTTAGCCTTGCAAAGAAATACTTACATGTGTTGTTAAAAGAAGGGAATCATACTTGCTGTTAACTAAATGAAAAAATATTATGTGCATTATGATCTTTTTATATATATGCAGAAATATACTTTTTTTCTAAGAAGCATATAAAAACTATTACTTTGGCAGTCATTTAAGGCAGAACTTTAGTAAGAGAAATAACAGAGACTTTGTTTTATACTTTATACCTTTTTGCCTGATATAAAATTTTACTTAACATATATATTTATCAATCTTCTATGTTTATATTATATATGTTATATAGTTTATATATATCTATATTTACCTCTATATGTAATATATAAATATATCTCTATACATTTATACTATATAATTATAACATTTTAGAAACATATCATTAATTAATATATAAATATTGCACACATGATATAAGTAATACATTATCTATGTTATAACATAGTATATATTGTATATTATTACATTTATAATATATATTTAGATATTATACATTATATGCGATATACTTTATATATTATATTATCTAGCTTGAGATACACTTTGAAAACAATAGCTGGAAATAAATAGGTTTTTATTTTTTCTAGATGATATTTTAAAATTTCTTTTATAACAAAATATAATAAGATAATATGCCAAGTTTGTTTTCCTCTCTCAAGAAACCTTTACTCAATATTTGAAGACATGGTATAGAGTACCTTAAAAATAATATTATTCTTGATACAACCAGTTTGTCATCTCTGGTTTCTTATCTTCTATAGATAGTTTGTCACCATCTGTCCAAGGTCAAGAACATACCCTATGAACCAGCAACACCCTCCTAAATGCAGACCCCAGAGAAACTTATGCATGTCCCTGTGATGTGTGCCGAAATGCTCACATCAGTCATATTCACAACAGCAAAAATAAAAAGACAGCATGGAAACCAAAATATTCATTAACAGTGAAATGGCCACATCAGTGGTGGTATGTCCATACAAGGTAGTACTATCATGTTGTGGAAAGAAATGTACAATACATACAACAACATGGATCAATGCACAAGCATATGCTGAAAAGAAGATATAAAAGAAACATACAGAGTGAATCCACTTATATTATGTTTAGGGGTACATATACAATAGTAAAACCAAGGAAATGACTATCACAAACCATCTGGGAGTGGGAGAAAAGGGCTGTCAGCTGGAGTGGCACATTGGGGGCTTCTGGGACCTGGCTATGTTGGGTTTCATGACCTCGATGCTCATTTATACAGATGTTTACTTTGTAATTTTCATCAAAATGTACGTTTTAAACACTTTGCTGAATGCATTTTATGAATCAAAATAAAAACCACAAAAATAAAACACCCACTACCATTCTGCATCAAAAACATGGTTAACACAGACCAATCCTTTGATTCCAAAGGATATGTTACGTGAGTTCCCAAGGCATCATCCTCAGGCTTGCAGGATGAATTGTAAGATCTGACATTTTACAACCGCAAAGTAATGCACAGAGAGATGGAATATAGAACCATCACAAGAACTGGTATCAGTACTGAGAGCTGCTTCTATAGTTAGATGAGAAGACAGAACTTTAATACTATCTTCATTATTAGATACTTAATATTCATTCCTAAATCAGATATAGGCCATTCCTTTTCAAGAATATTACATTTCCTGATTAATTTACTTTATAAACTGCAAATTGTCTTAAACAATATTAATATATCTTTCCTGTCATTGTTGCTCATATTAATGTAGCCTGCACAGAAAGAATCTGAGAGCTGAACAGAAGTACATGAAGCATGTCAAGAGGCTTAAATCATCTAGTTAAAAGCAAAATCTCTTCTCAACTCATGCTCCACATCCAAATATATGGTAGTGGCAATGGCGGAGAGGAGAAAGAGCTTTGAATTGCTATGGTAAACACACATACACAAACTCACACACTGCAAGGGAAAATCCCTTTAAGTGTAAGCTACATATTAATTTTCATAAGATATTTGTAGGTTCATTTTTAGTTCCATGTTCAACACAATTACCATTTTAATGCTAGTAATAGAACATTTTACAACTCTTTAAAATTCAGGTTTCTACCCACTGGCAGGACTCATCATCATAGGGAATTCCAGAACTCCATGGATTCTGGCTGTCCACATAACTGCCCAGTCAAAAATTGTATTTCCCAACCTGCTGCACATAGCCAAATGCCCACATTTTGGCCAATAAGATGCAAGGGTTGTGTACCTATGATTTTAAGTTGCTTTTTTCCACCCTCCAGTTCCCTCTTCCGACTGACTGGAACATAGCAAGGAATGAAGCAGCTGTCTCTGACCCAGAAATGAGAGTCTCCTGGTGAGAATGGCAGAGCTGCCTGCCAGCTTGAGTCATATCGTTTCTGGATTGTTGTCTGAGTAAAAGATAGTGTCTCTCTTATTTAAGCATCAAAATTAGAGGATACTGTTAAACTAGGTTTTTAAAAAATGTTTTATTGATTATGCTATTATGGTTGTCCCATCCCCCCCCTTTATTCCCATGCCCTGCATACCCCCTCCCACCCACATTCCCTCACTTTAGTTCATGTCCATGTGTCATACATGTAAGTTCTTTGGCTTCTACATTTCCTATACTATTCTTAACCTCCCCCTGTCTATTTTCTACCTACCATTGATGCTACTTATTCTCTGTACTTTTTCCCCCTCTCTCCTCCTTTCACTCCCCTGTTGCTAACCCTCCATGTGATCTCTATTTCTGTGATTCTGTTCCTGTTCTATTGTTGGCTTAGTTTGCCTTTGCTTTTGTTTTAGGTGTGGTTGTTAATAACTGTGAGTTTTGCTGTCATTTTACTGTTCATATTTGTTATCTTCTTTTTCTTAGATAAATCCCTTTAACATTTCATATAATAAGGGCTTGGTGATGATGAACTCCTTTAACTTGACCATATTTGAGAAGCACTTTATCTGCCCTTCCCTTCTAAATGAAAGCTTTGCTGGATAGAGCAATCTGGGATGTAGGTCCTTGACTTTCATGACTTGGAATACTTCTTTCCAGCCCCTTCTTGCCTGGAAGGTCTCTTTTGAGAAATCAGCTGACAGTCTGATTGGAACTCCTTTGTAGGTAACTATCTTCTTTTCTCTTGCTGCTTCTAAGATTCTCTCCTTATTTTTCATCTTGGGTAACTTAATATAATGTGCCTTGCAGTATTCCTCCTTGGGTCCACGTTCTTTGGGACTCTCTGAGCTTCCTGGATTTCCTGGAAGTTTATTTCCTTTGCCAGATTGGGGAGTTCTCTTTCATTATTTGTTCAAATAAGTTTTCAATTTGTTGCTCTTCCTCTTCTTCTCTGGCACCCCTATAATTCGGATGTTGGGACGTTTAAAGATGTCCTGGAGGTTCCTAAGCCTCTCCTCATTTTTAAAAATTCTTGTTTCTTCATTCTTTCCTGGTTGAATGCTTCTTTCTTCCTTCTGGTCCACACTGTTGATTAGAGTCCCAGTTCCCTTCCCATCACTATTGGTTCCCTGTACATTTTTCTTCATGTCACTTAGCATTGCCTTCACTTTTTCATCTAATTTGTGACCATATTCAACTGAGCCTGTAAGCATCCTGATTACCAGTGTTTTGAACTGTGCATCTGATAGGTTGGCTATCTCTTCATCACTTAGTTGTATTTTTTCTGGAGCTTTGATCTGTTCTTTCATTTGGGCCATATTTTTTCATCTTGACGCACCTGCTACATATAAGGAGAGGAACATTAGGTGTTCACCAGGGCGGGGCAACCTACGTTGCTGCTTTGTGATGCTGTATGTGAGGAAGGGGTTGAGAGGGAACACTGGTGTTTGCTCCACTCTCTGCCGGATTTCGGTCACTTTTCCCACTACCCACAAGCAAAGTGGGCCCTTCTGGTGCTGATTCCCAGGTGGGTGGATTTGTGTACGTTCTAGGACCCTGTGGGTCTCTCCTGTGATGCTGGGAATTTCTCCTTCTGCCGCCTCAACTCCCACAGGTGTTTTCAATGGGTGGTTTGAGGTTTTATTTCCCTGTGTTGGAGCCCGGGGTTACACCATCTGTCTTGCTTCCCAGTTGTTCCTCCCAGTTTATCCGCAGGTGAATGTGGGACTGCCCAGCCACCAGCCACCGCCTCGCTGGGTCCACCAGCTGCAGCCTTGCCTGCCCGGGTCCTCTCTGCCCAGCTGCCCATCTCAGCCCCTCCTACTGGTCTGGATGGATGTTTCCTCTTTAACTCCTTGGTTATCAGACTTCCATACAGTTTGGTTTTCTGCCAGTTCTGATTGTTTTTTGTTTTTAAATTGTTGTTGTCCTTCTTTTGGTTGTGCGAGGAGGCATAGTGTGTCTACCTATGCATCCATCTTGGCTGGAAGAAACTAGGTTTTAACATAAAAGCTTAAATACTCAGTTAAATTATTTGAAGAAAATTGTTAAATCATTGCCTCATACCAAAGCAAAAATAAGTGTTATAAGAGGCTTAAAAATAAAACCTTATACTATTAGTTTTATGTAAATGACTTTGCAATGGCAAAGGCCCCTAAGCATTATAAAAAAGTAAAAATCACAAAGAAAAAGGTTGAAATGGTTAATAGAAACACGTTTTTTAAATAATTGAATGCCAATACTATGATGAAAAAAACACAATGGAACTGACAAACCGAAGTGAACCAATTTAGTTTATGGTTTAAGTCTGCAAGACATACAATGCTCTCAACATGGTAAGTAAAAGCAGAAAAATTGCAAAGAACATTGTATTAATACTGATCCTTGGCTACAAGCCATAGGAACCAACTCTGACTAACTCAGAGTAAATTACTGGGAGAATATGGGAAAGCTGAAAGAAGACCTGGGTGCAAGAAGGACAACAGAAGTAGTTCCAGAGGGTGCTGGTAGCAGGAACTACTTATTGGGTTGGCCAAAAAGTTCATTTAGTTTTTCCTTCTAACGGCTCAGTTGTATTGCTTAGTAGTCTTTAACTTCATTTGAAACAATTCTGTTAGATTGTATTATGACACTGTCATGTAGTATGTTTAAAAAACAACATCAAAATTGGTAAACTTTTGTGCAGCCATTTTAACATTGAAGATGGAAGAAGATACACAACAATTTTTGGTGTATTATGCTTTATGATTTCATGAAAGGTAAAAACTAAACTGAAATGCAACAAAGATTTGTACAGTGTATGAAGAAGGTGCTAGGACTGATTGAACATGTCATAAGTGGTTTGCGAAGTTTCTTGGTACTACTGACATTCTGGCTAAATAATTCTTTGCTGTGGGGCTGTCCCCAATGCATTGGAAGATGTTTAGCTGTATTCCAGCTTCTAGCCACAGAAGCCAATAGCAAGAGATAGCTGACATACTCAAAATATCCAAATCAATAAAGTTATTGGTGAAAATGAAAAATGTGTCTTTTGTTTTGTGGAAAAAATGTAATGGACTTTCTGGCCAACCCACTACTTTACAGTTTTCCTTGAATAAATGGACAGTTCATTAGAAATAGACTGAGATGAAGGATGTCTTAGGTTTGCTGGGGAGTGCCCTCAGGAGATACACCTATATAAGAAAATGAAGAAGGAAGGCTTGTGCAGAGGGAGGACCAGACTCACAAAGAAGATGCAGCTGAAGCCTCACTTAATCCTATAGGTGCTCTATGGAGCAGTCCCAAATAGAGGCATATGCCTTTGTATTGGTCCCTTTAGTCAGTTGCCTTGGGCTGCCTCAGGCAAGGCAATTCTCTACTGAGAGAGGTGGTAAGGTGTGAGAAGATAATAGTCCCAGCAACTGGACTTATTTTCTTATTTTGCATCGTACCACACAAAATTCACAACTCTTCAGAGAGGAGAGTGGCACACTGGTCATGTGTTCACAATTGGGCTGGAACAGGCAAAGTCTTCTAACACTTCCAAAACTGCACAGAGGTCATTCACATACCCCACCAAAAACCAAACCAAACCAAACTAAACTCAAACCCAGTTGTATGCTATTACCAAACAAAGAACAACCAAAACCAGAATTCCAGCATACAGCAAATATCTACTATAGCTATCAACAAGCAATTCAGAAACAACAACATATAAAAGATTAATAAACTTTAAAAAGTTCCCTGTCACTGAAAAGTTCATGGAAAAGTAAACATCTTTTGCCAATCAGATTGACAAAGATAAAGGGTCCTTCTCAGAATTTGTAAGGATAATGTAAGACAGGCACTCAAATACAATGCTGATATAATAAAAAACTGACAATCTTTCTAAAAATTTTGCTATGTGTGTCAAAACTTTTAAAAATACACATACCCTGCCATTTCACTTCTAGGAATTTACCCTAAGGAAATAATCAATCATGAAGAAAGATATATGCACAAAGATATCCGATGCAGCATTGCTTGCTATAATTATAAAGGAAAGATATAAATGAAACACTCAAAGATGGGGATAGGGGGATGAATGAAAAGTGAAGGAATTAAGCAAAAAAAAAAAAAAAAAAAAAAAAAAAAAAAAAAAAAAAAAAAAAAAAAAAAAAAAAAAAAAAAAAAAAAAAAAAAAAAAAAAAAAAAAAAAAAAAAAAGAAGAAAGAAAACCTCAGACAAAGACATCAACATGGTGATTACCAGAGGGAAAGAGGGATGGGGGAGGTAGAAGAGGGGAAAGGGGGATAAATGGTGATGGAAGGAGACTTGACTTGGGGTAAACATACAATATATAGATAATATAATATAGAATTGCACACCTGAAACATATATATAATTTTATTAACCAATGTCAGCCCAATGAATTCAATAAAAATTAAAAAATAGGTGATAAGATTCAGTAAATTATGATAAATACAAATGATGCAATATTATGACACCTTTAGGAATCATGCAGTTTCAAGATACTTATATATACAGAAAGATGTTTGTTATTGGTAAATTTTAAAAATTATAAAATAAAATACATAAAAATAATTTTGTATTGTCATAAACCAAAAAGTTAATGTTATTTTAGGGTGATGGCATTATAAGTACATTTCCCTTTGAGTTTTCCCATGATTTTTCTATTACACATGTATTACTTTTATAATGAGAAAAATATCACATCAAATTAACCAATCTCTTATAAATATAAAATTTTTTAGTTCTATTCTAGAATTTTATCTCTTTGGAAATTGGCTAAAATAGAGTTGGACTTCTAGTTCAAATTTCTTTAAAAAAACAAAGTTTTTTAGCTAAATAGAAGAGTTGATAGCAAGGGCCAGAGTCTGAATCAGATGTGGTAGCCCAGTTTTAGGTAAAAACAATTACTTGCACTGTAAAAAAACCTGTCTTTACCTTTATAATTATCAGTTGTTTTTGTTTTTTTTTTAAACTGGAATATTGAACCTAATCGTTTTGGCCCACATTTAAAGGAAGAATAAAATTACTTGGAAAGAGCCCAAGGGAAAGTAATAAAAATAATTAGGTACTTAGAAAGTGGGTTGTATAATGACATGCAAGAGGAAATCATTTAGAAAATAAAACCAAAAATAACCTTACACTTTACGGGTACCATAACCTCTCAAGAATAGAACAAAAAGAAAAAAAAAAAAAAAACTGGATTGTTAGAGAAATAATTTTGTTAGCCATTAGAAATAACATCTTGTTCTATAAGTATATTACATGTCTTTAAGTGTAATACAATGGCTGTAATGACTTGTAACCATTAGAGTATGTTAAAGTAAAAAATGCTTTGTTTTTCTTTGTCAGTAGAATAATTACTTTTTAGAGTAGGGATTTACTACCTAATCCTTTAGGATCATTTCCATTTTTATGGCTTTTTGAATTTCAGGCATCTTAAACAATTACAAGACAACTTCTCAATTATACAATACTTACAGCTTTGCAAAGGTGAAAACATGGAGAAAAGTTTTCTGGTGCCGTAGGTAAACATGGCTCACCTCCTCACACAACCACATCAAAATCACAACTAAATTATAGAACAACCACCACTCAGAACTGTCAGAAACAGAGTTGAATGGACGTCCAACAACTACGGAATGAAAGAAACCACATCCATCCAGAGTGGTGGAGGGGCAGAACTTTTATTCATGTGTGGTGGACAAAAATTCGGGAGGCGTATCTAGAGAGCGAGAGTTTGCACCAGGGTTCCAGTGCCAGGAAGGTAAGCCCCCAGGACTTCTGGCTGCAAAAACCAACAAGGATTGAGTTGGTAGAAGAAACTTCTGGAGTACCAAGCAGTTCCTCTTAAAAACCCACACATGAACTTAGACTCACTCCCTCTGAGCTTCAGGACTGGGGTAGCAGCTGAAAGGCACCAGTGTTATACAGTAACTGAAGTGTCTGGCATCCAAGTGAGAGCTGGGGACAGCTTTCTCCCAGACACTAAAGTGAGCAGAGGCCACTGTCCCTTTTCTGAACCATTTCCTAAAAAGCCACGGAGCCAGCAGACTGGTGCCATATCTGAGACTCCATCAACCTGGCTAACACTGTTTGCCCCACCCTGCAGATACCCTGAGGCTCAGTCCCATCCAATTTACAGCTGTTAACAGTGGCTTTTCCAGTAGAATAGCTACTATTGGCTCACACTTCACAACTTACTAAATCCTTTCAAACAAGCAATAGCTGGCCTCAGTGAGCACTCAGTCCCCATACCCCTTGCTAAGTGGCCTCAAGCCCAGCACTAGCAGCAGCCAGCCTAGATTCACAGCTTGGCTTTGCCTAAGAATCTCCAAGCCCAGCACAAGGAGCAGCCATCTCAGTTGCTTTAAAACTCAGGCAAGGTGGCCCTGGGCAATACACAGGTGGGGGCTGACCTTGGCCTGCACCACCCAGGAAACCCCCGGGGCCAACACACCCAGCAGGCAGCTACAGACCACTTTGGAGCACCTCTACCCTGCCCCTGCACAGCTGATCCTCTACAAAGGGTGGAGGTTGATGGTCAGTGGTCACAGCCAGTCCTTGCAGCTGACTGGCCTGGGTAAATCCCTCCCATTGACCTGCCAAGAGCAACCAAGGCTTAACTACAAGAGGAGGATGTACTCAGCCCATATAAAGGGCATACCTCAAGTACCCAGCTTAGGCAATAGGGGAGGCTGTGCCACTGGACCCTGCAGGACCTACTGCATTAGGTTATGCTACCAAGACAGGGAGTCATAGCAGTTGTACCTGGTACACAGAGACAAACACAGGGAGGCTGCCAAAATCAGGAGACAAAGGAAATGCCCCAAATGAAAAGACAGATCAAAACTCCAGAAAAAGAATGAAAACAAAATGGAGATATGCAATCTATCAGATGCAGAGTTCAAAACACCAGTTATAAGCATGCTCAGCGAGCACTCGCTGCTGTGGCTCAGTGGACTGAGCACTGGCCTGTGAACCAAAAGGTTGCGAGTTCAATTTCTGGCAAGGGCACATGCCTGGCTTGTGGGCCAGGTCCCTGGTTAGAGGTGTATGAGAGGCAACCAGTAGGTGTTTTCTCGCACACCGATGTTTCTCTCCCTTTCTGTCTCTCTCCTCCACTCTTTAGAAATAAATAAAAATTAAAAATAAAAGAAAAAGAAAAAATTTAAAAAAAAAAGAGAACTTCAACAGTGTGAAAAAGTTCCAGTAAGAAATGAAAGATACACTAATTGAAATGAAGGACAATTCACAGGGAAACAACAATACAGTGAATGGAGGCGAGAATGAAATCAATGATTTAGAACATAAGGAACCAAAAACAACTAATCAAAACAACAAATGAAAGGAATCCAAAAAAACGAGGATAGTGAAGCAACTTCTGGGACAACTTCAAGCACTCCAACATTGACATCATAGGGCTTCCAGAAGGAGAAGAGAAAGAGTAAGAAATTGGAAATCTATTGGAAAGAATAATGAAAGAAAACTTCCCTAATTTGGTGAAGGAAATAGACATACAAGTCCAGGAAGCACAGAGACTCCCAAACCAGATGGATGCAAAGAGCCCCACTCCAGGATACATCATAATTAAAATGCCAAAGGTTAAAGATAAACAGAGAATCTTTTTTTAAAAAGATTTTATTTATTTATTTTTAGAGAGGTGGAAGGGAAGGAAAAAGAGAGGGAGAAAAACATCAATGTGTGGTTGCCTCTCACATGCCCCTACTGGGTACCTGGCCAGCAACCCACGCATGTGCACTGAGAATCAAACCGGCAATCCTTTTGTTTACAGGCTGGGGCTCAGTTCACTGAGCCACAGCCAGGGCAAGATAGAGAATCTTAAAAGCAGAAAAAGTAGTTAGTTACCCACAGGGGAGTTCCTGTAAGTCTGTCAGCTGATTTCCCAAAGGAAACTTAGCAGGCTAGAAGGGATTGGCAAGAAATAATCAAAGTCATGGCCCTGGCTGGTGTGGCTTAGTGGACTGAATGCTGGCCTGGGAACCAAAAGGTTACCAGTTCAATTCTCAGTCAGGGCACATTCCTGGGTTGTAGGCCAGGTCCCTGGATGGGGGCTTGGGAGAGGCAACCTATGGACGTTTCTCTCTTGCACATTGATCTTTCTCTCCCTGCCTTTTTCCCTCCCTTCCTCTCTTTCCATAAGTAAACAAAATCTAAAAAAAAAAAAAAGAAAAGAAGAAAAAAAAGAAATATTCAAAGTCATGAAAAGCAGGGCCCTATAGCCATGATTGCTAAAACCAGCAAAGCTATTATTTAGAATTCAAGGGCAGATAAAGACCTTCCCAGACAAGAAAAAACTAAAGGACTTCATCTTTACCAGACCATTATTATATGAAATGTAAAAGGGACTTATTTAAAAAAAAGAAAATCAAAACTATGAACAGAAAAATGTAAATAAATACATATCTATCAACAACTGAATCTAAAAAACAAACTAAGCAAACAAGAATAGAGACAGAATCATGCACACAGAGAGTGTTTTGATGGTTGCCAGATGGGAGGGGAGTGTGGGAAATGGGTGAAGTGGTGAGGGGATTAAGAATTACAAATAAGTATTTACAGAATAGCCATGGGGATGTAAAATACAGTATAAGAAATGGAGTAGCTAAAAAACTTATATGCATGACCCATGGACATGAACAATGGTGCGGGGATTGCCTGAGGGAGTCGGGGGTGCTGGGTGGATTGGGACAAATGCAATAGCGTAATCAATAAAATAAAATTAAAACAAAGAAAAAAAAGAAAGTGAAAACATGAATTAATCATTAAGAAATGTAATAAAGGATAAATAATTCGGTATTTTTCATTAATAGTCAGGAAAATACAGGTATATAATTTAGTTATGGGATACACTACAATATTTGAGTCCATAAAGGTGGTGATTTCACTAATTATTAAGATATGTGTTTTTTGTAAGTGTTGGCATGTGTTTTAAACTTCTATTTTTTAGAAGGTAAAATATAGTGAATGCAGACAAAACATTCCTATAGCATATTTTAGTATGTAAAATACATCTAGTATGTAATGGTTTTAGTAATAAATCGCTAAAGAGTAGAGTAGAAGAAAACAATGAATTTAAGGTGAATAAGAAAGAAATCCTCAGTTTAGGCTGTTGCTCCACCTACCAAAAACAAGGTAGTAAAATGATATTAATTATTTAACAACTACTTTAAAAATCCAAAATCTCTGCCCTGGCTGAGATTTTGGATAGAGCTCAGTTGGATAGAGCATTGTTGCAATACGCCATGGTTGTGGGTTTGATCCCCGGTCAAGGCACATACAGGAAGCAACTGACAAATGCATATGTAAGTGGAACAATAAACCTATAGTTTTCTTTCCTTTCTCTCTGTCTCTAAAATCAATCAATAAAAAATTTTTAAAAATCCAAAATCTCTAACAGAAAAAAATACCTTACCTAGTACTAAAAAATTCATTCAAATGCCTCTCAAAAACAAAACAAAAAGCAAAATTTAAAAACAGGACAGTCACAAAAAAGATACAATTTTAAAGGTTTATCTTAGAGCTATTTCTTATTTTGAATAAAATATTAAAAGTTTTAAAAACTTATTTAATGTTTACTTACATTAGGGCTTACTGTTTTTTCAGGCACTCCTCTAAGCGCCGTCAGGGTAGTAATTCACGTAATCCTCAGAACAATATGAGGTACTACCAGTATTCTCACTATCTTTCAGGAGAGGAAACTGAGACACAGAGGCCACATTAGCCTAAGTTCACTTGACCATTAACTAGTAGAACTGAGGTTCAAATCCAGGCAGTCTGGCTATGGACACCATGACTGTAACTATCAAACTATTTTGTAAAAGTATCTACTTTATATATTAATATTTGATAACAATTTTGCAGTCTGCAAATGTTCATACCCTGCAGAGTCAGAAATATAAAAGTAAACCAGTGGAGATGGAAGGCAACCTTTCCAATATAAAATCTGAGTGGAAGAGATCTCCTTGACTAGCTTCATGACACACATTCAGGTAGAAGTGAGGGATGAGAAGACAGAGATTCCATTTATTTTAACTGCATCTGTCCTGAAGTACTGTTTGGATAAGATTTCAACTCAATAAAACCTTGGGCTGTCTTCTTTGAAAGACAAAATTCACAAATATGAACTTAAGTGTTATAGGAAAAAGTCAGATTTTGTTAAATTCTATGACCAACTTTAAAATGTTTATAATATTTTCAATTAAAGAAGAATGTAGTTGGGACTTAGGTAAGAAAACAAAATTATGACACAGCATAAACAAGTTTCTCTTGATAACTTTTTTCCAAGATAGGATAATCACTTTATTTCTTAATGGAAATACCACTGACTTAATCTGTATGTTAGTAAAAATGGAAAACTATAAGCAGGCAAAATGTAGGCATAGCACATTAAACTAAAAAAAAAAAGAGATGGTGTTAAAGGATTTACATGGTTTTCACATGTTCTAATGCTACAGATACAAAAAGTTGTAGGTCTGATGTAATTAATATCTCCTTTTAGCATTTGTGAAATTAAAGTCCTTTCTAGTTACAAAATTCTAAATACATTCAATACAAAGTACTAAGTACACTGAAACATATATCACCAAAGACGGACTTTTTGGCAAAAAAGGAGAATGGCAAAATGACCTAGGTACTTTCCATGGCACTGAGGAGTGTCTTTGCCTCAAGGTCAGTCTCCAAACTGATATATGGTGAAACTGGTAACCAAACGTTTGCTGACTGAACTAAAAGGAGACCTCTCTTGAGTGTTTCTATGAGTTTCACAAGTATATTTGCATATTTATCTCCTGGAACCCTTGCTCTCCCTCCCAGTACCTTCCTATCATATTGGCTAATACAGGTTACTAAATTCAATATATATTCACCTTGTATCTTTTTCCATCTCTTGGTCCAATTTAACACAGCTAATCCTACTTTGAAAATGCCTTCATCAGGTTGTGTTCTCATCCCTCAGGCCACTCCTCCTTTTATGTAGTCATTAAACGTTGGAATTATAAAACACTGGGCCCTAGGCTTTCTGTCGAACTCTATGCCTATAATGCTTAATATGGTAGCCACGAGCCTATGGGGCTATTTAATAAATTTAAAATAATAAAATTAATTAAACTAAAAATTCATTTTCTTGGTTGCACTAAGCATTTCAGGTGTTTCATGGCTATCCTGTAGGGCGGGGTGGTGACAGAACAGTTCCATTATCGTATAAAGTTCTATTGTACCCTGCTGCTCTATGCCGTCCCCAAGTGGTTGACTAGATGAAAAAAGGAGTTCTATGGAAAGTAACCTCATAGGATTGTGTGATTATGAATTCCTAACTCAGCAGGTTGTGGTGGGTAGTCACAGCCCCAGGCAGGTAACTTTTTAGTAAAAGGTTTATCTTCGCCTTAAGCAAGCCCTGTCCACTGTTTCGGTGCATCTAGGTTACCACACCTTTGAAATACGCTACCCTCAAGAGGGGGTATAATCTTGTTAACTAACCTGTAATCCAATCCTACCTTACTTTCTCCCACCTACATGTCCTGTTCCTTACATACCAGTAATTCAGATGCATAAATGAAGCTGCAAACTGTCATTCTGTGGCGTATTTGAGATCTTGCACACTAGCATATGTCATCAGTTTGGCTCTTAAATAAACTCAAAAAAATTCTCTACAGATTTGGACTTTGCTTACGTGGACACATCCACGGTGTCAGTTATCATCTATTTGCAGAGGGCCTCCATCTGTACTTTCTTATACAAACTTCTCCTCTGAGCACAAAACCCAGGTAGCCAAGTACTTTCTTTACTTTTCCACTTGGTATCTCAAAGATACCTCAGCCTAATATGCCCAGGAACGAAATTCACGTATTTACCTTCAAACCTAGTTTTAGAATATTCTCTTTCTCATTCATGTCACCACCATCTAACCCCACGCAGATTACAAAACTCATTTATCCCTTACTCTCTGTCATTCCTTCAACCCAGGTCCAAGTTCTCTGAATTCTCTCTCAAATTTTTCTCCTTCCTCATCTCCCCACCTCTACAATCCAAACTCTTATAGCTCGATTAGTGGAGAAATCACCCTGGACTCAAATCTTGGTTTTGGCTGAATGACTTTAGATAAATTACTCAACCTTTTTTCTTAACCACCTTTTTCATCTGTAAAATGGGAGAAATAACATGACTTTCTTCAGACTGTCCTAAGAATAAAATAAAATTATGACTATAGAGTTTAGCGCAGTATCTGGGACATTAAGTTGCCTACAAATGCTAGTTTCTATTGTTATTATTATCTCATGCCTAGATTACTGAAATTGTTTGTTGTCTTTTCATGCTCATCCTTGCTCCTCTCCAATCTTTTCCCCACAAAATAGACTTTTAATAAATACAAATATAAATCTAATCACATGCCTCTCTATCTCCCTGGAAACCCATTAATGGTTTTATAGGGCTTTTAGAATAGACAGACACCTAGTTGCGGCTCAGTGGATTGAGCACCAGCCTGTAAACTGAAAGGTTGCTAGTTTGATTCCCAATCAGGGTACATGCCTGGGTTGTAGGCCAGGTCCCCAGTTGAGGGCTTCTGAGAGGCAACCCATTGATGTTTCTCTCTCACATCGATGTTTCTCTCCCACATCGATGTTTCTCTCCCCCTCTTTCTTTCTTCCTTCCCCTCTCTCTAAGAATAAGTAAATAAAATCTTAAAAAAAAAAAAATAGGTAGACTCATTCATTTCTTATCTAATCTCTATGCTTTAACCAAACTGGCTAAGCTCCTTAGACAGGTCATGTTCACTCCAAGAGGGCTTTTGGCCATAACGTTTCCCTTTTTTTTGAAAACTGCCTCCAAGTTATAGTTTAATCCTAATCAACATTCAGACTTCAGCTAAAAAGTCACTTCCTCCCTAAGTCTGGTCCCTCTCTTTTACAATCTCATAGTACCATGTTCCTCTCTGTCCTAGAACTACTCAGTTTGCACTTACACATTTTTATACATGACTACAATTTATTATTTCTATATTTATTTATTTTCTCCAACCAACATCTCCTGAAATTCCCCCCACCCAAGGTTGCTCCATTCACCATCTCCTTATCTAAGAAAACAGCAGTATCATTTTTCTAGTTGTTCAGGCCAAAACTCTCAGATTCTCACTCACACTCCATATCCATCAGAAAATTCTATTGCCTCCTCAGAATTCAACCACTTTCCAAACATTTCAACTGCTACCCATCATGGTCAAAGCCACATCATCACTTCCTGAATTTTTTTATAACCTCATAACAATCTCTGTGTTTTCTTCTTTGTCCCCCACCACTTACCCACTTGTATATTTATAACAAGGGAGCTAGACTGATCATTTAAATATACATCAAATTATGTCATTCCTCTACTCAGACCCTCCAATAACTTGTCATCTGCTAGGGACAGAATGGTGCCCCCCTCCCCAATCCATAAGTCAAAGTCCTAAACTATGTGACTACGTTGAAGGTAGTGTTTTAAGGAGCTTTTTAAGGACAGTGTTTTGCCATGTATAATGCACACCCACGTTTTTGGCCCAAACTTTCAAGGAAAAATCTTTCATTTTAATTTTTAATTTGATTTTTTATTTATTTATATTTAGATACTTGTTTTGTTTTTATATTATAAGGACTTCTAGCACTTTTCAACATATTATGGTACAAGAAATTTTATATAACAAATAATTACAAAACACAAGAACAGATACAAGGTATTTCAGGTACTACCCATATATAATGCACACCCTTATTTTTCCCTTAAAAAGTTGGGCAAAAAGTGTGCATTATACATGGCAAACTATGGTAATCAAGATTTAATGAAGTCATAAGAACAAAGCCCTGATCAGATGGAACAGGTGCCCTTATAAGAAGAGACACCTGAGTTCTGTCTTCAACATGTAACCACAAAATGAGGGGATACTCTGCAGCCTGTCACCAAAACTTGGCCATACGGGTACCCTGATCTTACTTTCCAGCCTCCAGAACTGTAAGGAAACAAATTTCTTTTTCAGTCAAGCGGTCTATATTTTGTTAGGGCAGCCCAAGTTGACTAATATACTGTCCCACTCAGAGTAAAAGTCAAAGGCCTTCTAATAGCCTAAGAAGTCCTACGCAATTTGGTCTTTCATACCCCCAATCCATAAGCTCTCTGGCCTAATCACCTTTGATTTCCCCACCCCTTAAGCAGCTTCAGCCACAATGGCCTACATGAAATTCCATGAACATGTCAGACATGCTGTCACCTCTGTTTTTCTTCTGCTTGGAATATTCTTTTCCCAATATTTGCATCACCCACTTCCTCACTCAAATGTCACCTTCTCATTGGGCCAGCCTATCAGAAATTTTACCACCTCCATCTCATATACCTTTCCTAGTCCTTTTCCTTAGCACTCCAAGCATGCTCTATATTTCCAGGTATTTCTATCTTCCTACAGCATGCTAAATACTTTATCTATTTATCGTTTATTGCCCCCCTCCCTCCCTTCCTAGACAATGAACTCCATGAGAGAAGACACTTTTGCTCACTGCTATAGCCCGAGAACACAGAGCACCTCATAGTAGATGCTTACCCTTTGTGCAGTTCAATGAATGTTGAACTCCAATAGCTATCTAATTAGCTTTGGAGCTAAGAGGTACCACACAGATCAGCCACCAAGACAGAAATCCCCTAGTAGAAATAACATTTCCTAAAGGACCACCTGTTTTTTTCTGGCCTCTTGTTTTTTTGTTAATATTACTAATGTGCAAGAAGGAATTTAAAAAGTGTGCCTACATGATCCAAGAGAGGTTCTTTCCTATCTCCATCTCTACAACAGAGATAATAAAATGAGATGAAAAGTTGTGCAAGTCAAATAAGGTAATGGTTACGACAATTTTTCGAGAACTACGTGGTTGCAGTTTTTTAAAAAGTACGGTATTTCCAAACAGCTCTTCAAACTATGCGGTTCTTTGATCATACTTCAACAGTTCAGCAAAGGGCGGTGTTTATCCCCACAAATAAAATATAAAAATATATAAATATAAGTACAAGCAAGTGATCTAAGAAGCCATTCATTGTTATCCGTTTCATGTAGGGCTGTGGGTAGAATTTAGGTTAAAAATGGATTCTGCTAAGCACGTTGCAAAATAATATTATCTTCTATATTTTACTTTAGAAAAAATTGACCTGCAGAGGAGTACCTTTCTAATTAAAACCGGAATTATTCACCACCTATATCATGTTTAAAGTTCCAGGTTACTGCTCTCATATTCATTTCTGAGCTTCCCAGCATTTTTAGAAATGCCTCAAGTTAAAAATCGTCATGAAACAATAAGGTATCACAACTAAACTCCCTGCTCACCTCAAACATCACAGCTTTTAAAATAAAGGTGTCATCGAAGTGTGGACACACCCACTGCATCACGACTGGGATTAATCTCTGGTTATGCAAATCTAACGCTGCCGGGCGGGTGAGTTTACAGCCTCAAAGGCTGCACAGAGGAAATCCTGCCTTCCCCTAGGCTCAGGCCTGGAGTGTGTGCGGGCGTCGCGGCGGGCAGGAGCTCCCAGCAGGCATCGCCAAAAAGCGACCCTCACCCGCAACCCCGGAAGCACCGGCGGGAGGGACGGGACAGCCCCCAGCATCACCCGGAGGAGCCGGGGGAAGCCGGTCGCTCCCGCACTACCGCGGGTACCACGCGCCTGAGGGGAAGCGGCCCTGTAACCCTACAACATCTCGCGAGATCTCGCCAGCTCAGCCTAAGCGCTGCGCGCTCAGAACTTAAAAAAAAAAAAAAAAAAAAAAAAAAGCCAGCAATTTAGATCCTCTAGAACTGCCAGTGTGGTGGCAGCTGCCGCGGGAGTAGCAGCAATCCGCGTGCGCCGAAGCAGGGCCCGCGCGCCCATTCGCCAGCCCCGCCGGGCGCCGTCGGCAGCCAAGTCTGTGGTGGCTCCGGCTACCGTCCAGTAGACGCGCAGCCCTAGGGGCGGGGAGAGAAGAAGGCGGTCGGGGGGCCTGCTCCTCAGCTCCGCAGAGCGGGGCGGGGGAAGGAGGTGGAGGAGTGGGAGGAGGGCGACGGAAGAGGAGGTAGCGGCGCGGAGATCTTCCCGGCGACAGCAAACAGGCGGTGCGCTGCTGCTCCTCCATCGCGCTGCTCGTGCTCCTCGAAGCCCGGCTCGGACTGGCTGGACACTATCCCTGAGCGGGCCATTCTCGCGCAGGGTCGCGCAAGACCCCAGGAGGGCCGGAGCGCCGGGGTAGCGTCCGCCGGGCGTCACTGCGGGACCGCGGGTGGGCGGGCTGAGGGGTGGAGGAGTCCCGGGCCCCGCCTCCCGCGTGCTGCAGCTAAAGCCGCCACTGCCGCGGCCCCGCCGAGGCTTTAAACAGCGGGGACCGCCCCGTGCCTCCTGCACTCTCGCGCTGTGTGGGCTGCGGGCGGCTGAGAGCCGGCAACCGGGAGAGTGACTCCCTTCATCAGGCGTTGCGACCGCGGAGGGCGTGCAGCCCGCGACGTCCGCCAGGCTCTCCGGGTCCGCCGAGGGTCGGGCGGTGATGGAGCCGAGGCCTACGGCGCCCTCCTCCGGCGCCCCTAGGCTGTCTGGGGTCGGAGAGACTCCTCCAGCCGCCGCGCTAGCCGCCCCTGGGGTGGACCTACCCGGCGCGGCAGTGCCCTCGGTGCGGGAGGATGCTGCGGCCGCTAGTAGGGGCGGCGGCGGGGTCCACGGGGAGGGCGCCGCGGCAGCCGGGGACGGGCTGGGCAGACCCCTGGGGCCCACTCCGAGCCAGAGCCGCTTCCAGGTGGATTTGGTTTCTGAGAACGCGGGGCGAGCTGCCGCGGCGGCGGCGGCTGCAGCTGGTGTTGGGACGGGGAGCAAGGAGACCTCCGTGGACGGGAAAGCGGTCGGCGAAAGCGGGCCTGCGAAAGGCAGCGAGGAAGCCAAGGGCCGCTTCCGTGTGAACTTCGTGGACCCGGCTGCCCCATCTTCGGCGGAGGAGAGCTTGTCGGATGCGGCGGGGGTCGGAGGCGACGGGCCCAACGTGAGCTTTCAGAATGGTGGGGACACGGTGCTGAGCGAGGGCAGCAGCCTGCACTCGGGCGGCGGCGGCAGTGGGCACCACCAGCACTACTACTATGACACCCACACCAATACCTACTACCTGCGCACCTTCGGCCACAACACCATGGACGCCGTGCCCAGGATCGACCACTACCGGCACACAGTAGCGCAGCTGGGCGAGAAGTTGCTCCGGCCCAGCCTAGCGGAGCTTCACGACGAGCTGGAAAAGGTGAGCTCTCCTGGCCTTCCCTCCTTCCCCAACCACTGGTTCGCGTTGACCGCGGGATGTGGCCGCTGGCTCTCCACCGGTGAGCTGGCGGGAATGGATGTGCACGACTTGCTGGCAGCTCTGGATTCAGCTGTCAAGGGTGGAATTGCAGAAGAATGAAACTTAATCTCTTAAAAGTTTGCAGCGGGTTAGACTAGTTACGTGATACAGGAGAAACTGCATTTAACAACTTTCCTGATGCAGTTATATTGCTCGTCTATGCTGATTTCATACCCGACCTTAACAATTACCATCCCTCCGAAAGAGTTAGGCTTCTGGACCCTGGGAAGGGAATGTGCAGGAAGTATAGGTGAGGACGTCGGTCCGTAGAGAAGAGCAAACCTCCATCTGTGTTAAAGATTGCATTTTAGGGCTCATGTACACCCATTAGGGTCCCAAGAGTGGGAACTTAAGTGTTTGAAGGAAAAAATCTTAACTGTGTTTGTGGTCCATGAATTATTAAAACTCAATTCCTGCAATCTTGAATATGCAAAGATCATAAATCTTGGGACATGGTGTTCCTAATAATGGCATAAACCCATTTTTAATATAAACCTTTTGGGAGGACTATTAAAAAAAGGCGGGGGAGGGGGCGCAGATCAGGGGAGGGGGGAGAGAGAGAGGGAGGGGGAGGGAGAGAGGGAGAGATATTGAGAGAGCGAGTGTTTTTTTTTGTTTGTTTTTTTTGTAGAGGAAGTCCAGAAAGACTTTCTGGGGTCTTGCATAAGTAGTTAACACTTTGTGAAGAGAAAATCATCTCTATATCGTTTCTGTAGTTCTATTTTATGGCCATATACAACTTTTATCTGTTATTTCTTTATGGTACAAAATTGTGATTTCCAGACAACATTGATGCTTTTGAAACTCCATCAATTAATATTTAACTTTTTTATGGGTTGGGATTACTTGAAGTTTGCTTTTACAATGTGTAATGATCACATTGATGGAATTTGGTGAATGCACAGTTGGTACGGTACAGGTTGAAAAGATCACAGTGTGGACAAGTTTAAATATAGAAGTATGAAATTTCTTCTTGATATGATTATTTGATCTTATATAGTCATTTCATACAAGAATGTTTTTGTCCCAATGTTTGATAATGTAACATTCATACAGCTTGAAATAATTCTCTCAACGTTTACAGCTTATTGAATAGAAGCCTGACATCATTTAGCTTTGGATAATAGTACCCTTTTGTTATTCTGTTGTGGTATTTTGTCATATTAGAAGAGAAACAGTTTTCATAACAGTTACTCATACTCTGGTAGTTGCTCTCAAATCTATTATTTTTTCCTTTCAAAACTCAGAATCTTTATAAAGTTGATATATACCTGGTAATTTTCCTTTTTTTTGAGAGAACTTTTATTATTGAAAATAATCAGGTTTATTTCACCAAAGCTGAGTAGTTTAGCAGTAAAGCACTTTATATTTACCCATAAGTTCTAGAAAGGCTTTTTACGTTGAAGGATGTTATATTCCTTGAACTTGTATGTTTCCTAGGAAAGTGTTGTTATTTTAAATTACATTTTCTCAGTAACAAGGCATTTGAAGTTCTCCAAAACTTTGGGTTTTGTGTGTGTGTGTGTTTATTTTGGCATTATTGGGTCAGTTTACAGTGTCTAAAAAAGAACACCTGTATTGTGAGTTGTATAGGAGTTGAAGTCACCCAGTTTTTCATTCTTGGCTTTTTCAGCTTTCAGGGTTATTGTAAAGACTAGAAAATGCCCATAAAGGCTTATGTTCAGTGCTTGAAAAATAATGGCTAGTGTAGTTACAGTTTCAATCTTATATTGGCCTTTCAGAAAGTATCTATACTCCATGATTCCAATTTTAGACCATCTTAATTCCTACATTATTAGATGAATATAGTATGTAAAATGTTATGTTCGGAGTTTCATTTATGCAACAAGTGGTATAGTGAATTCTTTGTAGTTTTTTATATTCTACCACTCAGGTCCTCTATGGCCAAACCCCCCCAAAAAACATTTACTAGGTTAACTAAGCATAGAATATAATATTGAAGATAATTTTGCTTAGCAATTATCAAGTAGATTAAAGAAAAGTTTTGTGTTAAGGAGTACATATCTGGCTGTACCGCTGTTGGAGGAGGGCAGGAGAGGGGTGATAGCGCTGATTGGGCAGATCCTAAAAGTTGTTTCTCATCCTGTCTAGATTGAGTTCTATCTCCTTAAAACCTCTTCTAATGCTTCTAGCCCTCAGTGAACCAAAAGTTATAAAATGTTAGAAACCTTGTAACATTTAATTTTAGCACTTTGATTATCATGTAGTGTAATAGTTTGGTCACTAAATACTTAAGGATCGATCTGCCAGGGGTCTGACTCTGTGCTAGGAACTGTGGAAGAACAAAAGAAGTGAAAACACAAGCTGTCAGAAACTTAGGGGAACTTGTCTTCCTTCTACTTGAATCCTTTTCATTGCCCAGAACTGTGATTTTTTAAAGTACTTCGCCTAAAAATCCAGCTGAAGGGGAGTAGTTAAATATCTGTGGTGTATCTTGCTGTGTTGTGCAGCCATTCTAGGGTCAGGACTCATGAGTTGTCCGTTTATCGAATGTTTACTGGTGAGAGGAGTTTCTTAGCTGTTGGACACATGGATGTGGCACTGTGGAATGAGGCAGCAATTAGAGAAACAGATACGGACTCAGTTTAAACATACATTAACCGAATAGTTGTACGTATAACATAGTTACAGACTTTTTATTTTCAATGCTAGGGAAGCAAAGTATAGGCTGTTAAGGAGGATATAATAGGACCTAATTTTAGTTGTGGTTGGGGAGGCCTTTTTTCAAGAAGTGTGACATTAAAGCACAAACCTGAAGGATAAGTTGATGAAAACATTCCAGGTCAAAGAAACAGCATATATGAAGGTCATAAGGTGAGAGAGGGATACATCCAAAGAAGTATAAGGAGGCTAGTGTAAGATTTTACTGTAAATGCAGTTAGAAGTGATTGAAGTATTTTTGTGTGAGGTAGCAACACAATCTGTTTTGACATCTCTGGCTGCTGGGTGGAGAATGGATTGGCGGGGGCAAGAATGGAAGCAGGGAGACCCAAGCTATTACTGTGGTCTGGGGTACAGAAAATAAGCCTTGGTGGCAGATTGAATTGGATGTAGGTAGGTTGGACGTGGGAGTGAAAGAAAAGCTGATCCCCAGGTTTTGGACTTTAGCAACTGAATAGATGGCAATACTGTTGCCTGAAATGAGAAAGACTAGAGAAGGAATAGATATTGGGGGGGGGGGGGGGTGAGTAAAGAAAGAATTCTGTTTGAGTAGCCTGTAAGACATCTTAGTCCATGAGTCATTATGAGAGAGGGGAGCAGAAATGTGTGTGTGTTGTGTGTATGTGTGTGTATATAGTGTCTAAGGTTGTGGATGAAATTACCTAAGGAGAGTGAGTAGATAAGAGAACAGGTATAGGCTCTGGGATTGAGCCTAGAGAATGTCTAAAGGTGTGTTAGGGATCGAGGAGACACTAGTAAAGGGAATTACGGAGAAGCTGGTAGGCTGGTCATACATGGATAGCTAGGAGAGTAGTGTCAGGGAAGCTGAGAGAAAAGTTTTAATGAAAGCAGAAACTCTTCAAAGCTGATGCCAGTAATTGATTTTTTAAAAAAGTATTTTTAAAAAATACCCAAACTAGTGATTCCTGCCCCTACAAGAAGAAAAAATGTAGAGGAAGGGTAAACAAAGACGTATTTGATGGACAACTTCAGCTTGTATGATGGAATGCATGATTATCGAATGTGCAAAAGTAATGTGGGTAGGCAATCCATCATAGCTCCTACTGGATTTAAAGCATTATTAAAACAAGTTTAAAAGGTAGCATTACCTTAACATAGTTGTCTTTGGCCAAAGCTTGGGAGCCTTTTGCAGGTGATATGTCAAGTCTTTGTACGTGGCCTGTTTTCAGCCTTTTTCATTAATTAAAAGGGAGTTAAAGAGAGCAACTATATCAAGTGTCTTTTATATCTTATGAGCTTGTTGAATTTTTAAATTTATTTCTTAGGAAATAAAATGATGATAATGGTGATGATAAAATGGGCACATAGAAGCTGAAGACATTGCTTAATGTCACTCACAGAAAGTGGTGCAGGACTAGGCTCCCTGTGGAACATGCCCACACCTTTCTTTCTCAGCATGGATCTCTGCTCTCTTTCTCCTAAGTTCTAAGGGTCCCTGGGAGACTTGCTACCAGGGGGGCAGCAGGCAGCAGCCCCTTGTCCTGGGCTAACCCCCAAACCTGTCCCCAAGGCCCTCTTTTCTCTGACTCTTCCCCACTTTGGCTCACTTCTGTCACTGGAACTTTTACTTCTGAGTCCACTCAGCCCAGTGTGGCTCACTTTTCCCCTAATGTTCTGGGCAGCCAAAGCAGTGCACTGCCCTAGGCTCACTTCTGTTGCTTCTTCTATCCTAAGCCCTTCCTTTGTTTCACTGTCCCCAGCTTTAATAAATGTACTCTCAAAATAAAAAAATACATAAAAAGGAGGAAAGAAAGTTGCGCAGAGGGTTTCACACCCAGGTTTTTCTGATTCTAATGCCAGAACGTAGTAATTCCCCTTTGTTATTTCTTCCTGCCTATACTATACCCCAAACTGGCACTGTGATGGCAGGGATGCTGAGGGGGACATGTTGGGGATTACCACCATCACCTATCTACCGTGACCTCCCAAGAGCGTCATGATTACATAACAGAGAAATGAGGAATTCTCATGATGATGTATATGACCGTCTCTTTTCACTGGGATCTGAACCTGTGTCTCATTCATCTCCATACAGAGAATAGGTACTTAATAAAGATTTGTTCATTGAATGTATCAGGGCGGACAATCTGTCCCACTTAACAAGAACTTCCTATAAAACATAAACAAATATGCTCTCTCCTGACTCCTATAGCTGCTTCGGACTGGGCTGTGTTGATTCTTGGGCAAGCAATTCCACACACTACTAATTACTTCAGTATGTAGCTTGAGTTCTTAAAGGTCACCTTGGAGGAACAAGGATGAGCCATATTCCTGAGGTTAGGGAGTATTGAAGTTCCAGGAGTGAGTAAAGGTGGGACCCTGATAAGAAATGCTTGCATGTGGTAAAGTCACACTTACACAGTTTTGCCAGAGGCTTCACCCTGTCAAACTCATGCCACCAGAGATTAAGTCTGTTTTATCCATAATACTGTATGCGTTACCTAAATGTGGGAGAATCATCTGTACACTGCCATCATACTTGATGTCTCCTGTATGTGTATTTGTCTTCATACTCACATTTCCAATCCTGTGCAATTGGTATCTAAAGGACTAAAATAATATTTCTTGGTTATATATCGAGTGTGTTTGTTTTCATTAATTTTTAATTACATGTTTTATATATGTGGTTGGAAAGGCTGTAGTACTAATCAATTTGGTTCCATTTCATTAATATTCATTGAAGTGAAATGAATATTAATTTGATTATTCAACAAATTCTTATTGAGTACCAACAGCACTATTCTAAGTGCTGGGGATTCTAAATGCTAGGGATACAGCCATTAACACAGCAGAGTTACAGGCTTTCATTCTAATGGTAGCACATAAGAAACAAACAGGTCACACGTAATTGTGAAGAAAATTGAAGGTGGGTAGGTGGTGATGGCTGGGGTGGGGCTGTTTTGGAAGCATCAGAGAAAGCCTCTCTGATAGGTGAGCAGACACTAGAAGGGAGTAAGGGAGGAAGTATCTCGGGAGAAGAACACTCTAGTCAGATGAGCTGCAAACACCAAGACCCTGAGATGGGAGTGTGCTTGGTGTAATCGGAAAACAAGGAGACCAGCTGGGCTGGAGTGAGGAGGGGGAGAGCTGTAGGAGAGGAGGTGAAAGCAGCAGTGAGGAACAAATATTGGAGAACCATGTAGGTCATGATAAAGACTTAGGATTTTACTCTTGAGTGATGTAGGGAGCCATGGAGGGTTTTGAGCATAGGCTTGACAATCTGACTTACCTTTTTAAGGTAAGCTCTGTGGAGGATGCACTATAAGAGGGTAATGGTGGAAGCTGGGAGACTTATTAGAAGCCTGTTGCAGTATTTCAGTCAAGATGATAGGACTTTTACTAAGGTAATATAGTGTGTGATACAGTGAGAGGTGTTCACATATGTCTAAAAGGTAGAATTGTTGGGATTTGCTGATGGTTTGGATGAGAGGGTGTGTAGAAAGATTGATGCCAGGGTTTTCCCCTGTTTAGAATGGAGTCTGTAGATTTGGAGACAGGGAAGACTGTGGGAAGAGCAAGTTTGAGAGGTGAACTCCAGAGTTGGATTTCATTTTACAAATGAGTTCTACAGTGGGGTGAACACCAAATTGCAGCTACTGGTCAGTGAAATAAAAGAACTTAAGAAAATAGGCCTTAAATAATTGTATAAAATGTGCTTTTATGCTACAAATTTAGGTGAAGCCATGAAAATCAGTAGTTTTTCAAAGGAATGGGGAACTAATACATTGATTCCACAAAGTGAAAGTGTTGGGGATGGACTGCAAGGAAAACTACTTAAAATACTGAAGTTAAAAATATATCTGTTTTTAAACAGAAAGTAATTGGCTATTTAAAATATGAAAGCTGTCATCTTCCAGTGGCTTTGTTATTCTAACACTTCACTAGATCCAGAACCAGTGCTGTCTTAAAGCCATTATGCAAACTATGGTCCTGGTAAAGAACTTGGGGATTTCTAATTAGAAGAAGGGGAAAATCTGAAAGCAAAAATAGCTCAGCGGACTGTTACCTCTCTGCAGAAGCTAGTTATGGGCTGGTGTATTTCTATTACCCTTGGGCTCAGAAATTTTTCTGCTTTAAATGTTTACTATGCTGTTCCTGAACATTCACAAATTAGATATTCATTTAGGTTAAAAACCACTGGCATGGTTCTTTCTTGAGTTGGTGTGAATAAGTTCCTTTAACAATGTAGCTCTGAGCTTAGTATGCAAATCATTTTGGAGGGTAGGTGGCTTGGTAGGGCAGGCTTGATTACTCCAGTGGAGGAAGACTTAGAAAATCCAGGATGATCTGCTGTAATACGATTTCTACTTCATCATTTTACCTAAGTAATTTTTATTAAAGTTACCAGTCACCTCCATCCTTATCACCAATACCAGGACCCACCCCCAGCAGCGTTCAACCTCCCGGCAGCATTTGATGTTCTTTTGAAGTCTTCTTATCATTTCCTTGGCTTCCATAATACCACTCTGTCTTTTCATTTTTCTTTTCCCTCTCTGTGGCTCTTTCAGCCTGGTGTCTTTTGCAGTTTCCTTTATTTTTAAATTTAACTAGACTCAAGGTTTGATTCTGGCTTTTCTTCTTCCTCTGGCTTCTTTCTTCTCTTCCTACGCTGTATTATTTGTCTGTAGGCTAATGACACCCAACATTTTGTCTCCCACCCCATACCCCTTTTCTGAGTTTTAGGTACCCAATGCCTGGCAAACATTTTTGCTTTGTATCTCAAAAGCACTCCAAACTCACAAACTTATGATTTCCTTCCTCCCCCTTCAGAAGCAAAAAAGTAGGCCTTTTTTCAGTGGGTCCTATGTCTCCGTGAATGGTACCACCATTCATCGTATTGCACAAGTGAGAAACCTGAGTCATCCTTGACACTTTTATTCCTCCATATCCAGTCCATCACCAAGTTCTATCACCTTTATTTCCTAAATATTCCTTTTATCTTCACTGCTGCCATCCTAGACCCAGTTGTGGCATGTCCCTCCTACAGTAGCCTTTTAACTGAGTTCCCTGAATTCACTGTGCCCTCCCATCACTATTGTACCCAGACTGATCTTTTCAAAACAAAATTGGTTATGTCATCCCTTGGCTTAAAACTAGCCCTGCGCTAGCTCTTGCCTACTTGGTCTTCAGTGTTAAAATTACTCAATGGCTCAGTACCTTTGGCGATTTGTGATACTATCCACAAACTCTTCCTCCCTGCCCCCTCATACACACAGTTAACTTTTCAGTTCAAATATTTCACTTTAATCCTTATTTCCTGGGAGAGGAAGCCTTATTGTTCTCCAGTATAGAACAAACCCTTTTTTCCTTAAAGCTCTTACTTCATTTAGTGGTAGTATATTTATTAATGTGGTTGAGTCAACTGGAGCTGACGTCAGGCTCCATGAGAAGCAGATTATGTTTGCGGCTGTTTGTCATTATGTTTGTAGAACCCTGTGTATAGACCTGACGTAGCTGACTCTCAAGCAATGGATATTGAATAATATGACTAGTTTCTTTTTAATGAATTAATGTAGTACAAAAGAATCTTAAACTCTTGTATGTCTTATATTTGTTATCTTTGATCTCTGTAGTTCATTTTACAGGCAAGTTGTCCCAATTTGCACAGTTGGAATTTAAGGCACAGAGAAGCTAAGTAACCTATACAGAATTATAAGGCCTGTGACTGGCAGAACCAGGGCTGGTAATATTCTTACTTCCAGTTGGTGTTACTACTAAAGATTTGGACTCCTGAGTTTCATTCTATGGATATATCTTTTCTTAGTAGAAAAGTCTTCAAAAAGAAATGTAAGAAAGTTTCTTTTTTTTTTTAAGATATTATTTATTTATTTTTAGAGAGTGGGGAGGGAGAAAGAGAGGGAGAGAAACATCAATGTGTGGTTGCTTCTTGTGCACCCCCTACTGGAGACCTGGCCAGCAACCCAGGCATGTCCTTGGCTGGGAATTGAACAGGCAACCCTTTGGTTTGCAGGCCCAGCACTCAAGCAGGCCTGATGCACACCAGCCATAGCTAAGAAGGTTTCTTACAAATGGAATTTTGCTAAATTTTTTCTTCCATTTCCTCTACCTTTTTATATCCATGTCTCCCAAAAGTGTGACCTAAATTTGCAAATGTTCTAGGGTTGTGTTTTTTAATACTGTAACCACTAGTCGCATGTGGCTGTTAAACTCACTTTAATTCAATTTAAGATCCAGTTCAATTACTGAGTCACATTTTAAGTGCTCAATACCCATACATGGCTGATGGCTATTATATTGGACAGTGGAGATGTAGAACATTTCCATCATCACAGAGGTTACTATTATATTAGTACTATGTTAGTATTAATAACTACTTAGGGAACCTTTTCCTTTCCTCGTTCCTCCTTTTTCTTTTTCCACAGTAGTCACCACTAGTTTAAAATTATTAGCATTCAAATTTTCTTCTAATTTTGCATGGGATTCTTTCTTAAAGTTTCTAGAACATATTAGGCCCTCAATGAAGTGTTTATTGAATCAGTGGAATTTATCTTTTTCTGTCTGAGAATTGAAATGTCTTTAATTGGAAAGGCTGTGTCAAATTTCTTAATATGGTATAAATTGTTAGTGTTTTAAAGCACTCTTAAGCTGCATATCTATATTTGGTCTTCAAATCTACATTTGGAGGAGATGGGTTTTCAGAAAGTCCTGGTAGCAGTCTCATTTTGGAAGGTCATGATTTGCCTAAAGCCACATAAGTAATACTTGGTAAAGCTGAAATTTTTAAAGATTTTATTTATTTATTTTTAGAGAGAGGGGAAGAGAGGGAGAGAAATATCAGTGTGCAAGAGAAACACTGATCGATTGCCTCCTGTCCACCCACAACTGGGGACCTAGCAACCCAGGCATGTGCCCTGACCTGGAATTGACCTGGTGACCTTTCTGTTTGCAGGATGGTGCCCAACCAACTGAGCCACACCACTGGTTCAGGGCTATGAGGCTGACTTTTTTTGAAATTAGGTCTTTGTCTCCCTATCCTTTTCTTCTGGACCAGTGATTCCCAAATTTCTAAAAGAATCACGTGGAGAAAAATTAGACTTCTCTTTTCCAAAGAATGTATAGGCAGCTTTTGAAAACTTTTCTGGTGATTCCCAGAAAGTCAGGTTTGAGACCCAGTATTCTAGACCATGTTGCGAGTCTTACACTTTGGTTGCCCCTACAACAGAAGCATATAGTTATTTTCTTTACTCATCTTTGAAATACCCCTGTGGTAGATAAGTGCTAACGATCAAAGAGCTGGCTCTAACCATTAGACAGCTATAGACTAAATTGCATTATTTAACATTATTGAACATGTGCCCATTATTGAACATCTGCCATATTTCAGGAGCTTTCTGTTGTCTGGGCACAATAACCTTCCAAACTAGGTAGTTTACAGACAGACAAACTCAGAGGCTAATAGCAACTTGCCCACGTCTCACAGCCAGTAAGTGTTAGATACTGGAGTTAAACCTAAGGCATGTTAATGAAAGCTTGCATGTAAGGTATTAGGACAAACACATATGTTGCTTGTTAAGTGGTCTGTTAAGATCCTACAGGGAATTTAGACATAAAAGTACTGTTAAGTTTGAATCCTGATTAGTTCATGTGGAATAATCAGGCCTAGATACTATCTCTTTTTATAGAACCTAATGGTTTCAGCTGCAAAACAATCAGTCTTTACTATTTTGAAATTAAGCTTTATGGTAATGATTCTCAGTACTGGCTTACCTATACATTTCTGGAAATAATAGATTTGGCTTGGAGAAATTACTATGCTATCCCACCTATTTCAATCTCAGTCATTTGGCAGACTTGCTGATCATAAACAAAGCTGATCCAGTAATTAAGCAAAGCTACAACATGACAACAAAAAAGATTTTACATCAAAGGGATTCATCACATCTGCACTGGGGACTGTATAGTTACACTTTATACATAGTTATAAAAAATATGGCTATCTGGTTTCCAGAACCAGGGCAGGTTAGAAGGGGAAATGAACACTGGGAAAGGTGGATCCAGAGATAGCCAGCATGTTGTACAGACAGAAGATAAGAAAAGCAGAAACAGACTTCTCAGAAAATAGCAGCCTAGAAGAGCCCTTAGTGTAGATCCAAAGATAGGACTTAAGTTTCGATTATTGCAGCATCTCTGTCTAACATTGTACTGGCACAAATTAACAACAGTGTTTATAATCTTTTTTTTTTTTAAGATTTTTTAAAAAGATTTTTAGAGAAAGGGGAAGGAAGGGAGAAAGAGAGGGAGAGAAACATCGATTGGTGCATCTCATATGTGCCCCAACCCAGGCATGTGCCCTGACCAGAATTGAACCAGAAACTTTTTGCTTTGCAGGACAATGCCCAACCAACTGAGTGTCAGCGGTTAGGGCCAGTGTTTATAATCTTGATAAAAAATAGAGTTGACAAACTACACATTTTTGGAAAATCAGTCCCAAATCATCCTAGAGCATTAAATTTTATTTCATTTTTTATTTAGTATCAGTATTTTTAGTATCAGTCAGTATTTTTTCCAATTTTTTATTGTGATTGTTTTTAGCATGTATCAGTATCTTTTTTAATTTTTTTTATTGTGGAGTATCAAATTTTAAAAGGCTAAGGAATAATCTTTTTCAAAACCAACACGTCAAGAATTTATTCCAAGAGATTTATTGTGCTAATTTTATTTAAAATGTTTATTGTTTTATTATGAAATGAAAATAATATAGAAGGGTTGGAAAATAAAGTAAGTTAAATACTTTAAATTCTTAACATTTTTGTAGTTTTATATATATCTTAAACTATAACTTTGTAAGCTACTCTTCTTGCCTAGCATTAAATAACTTATTAGTAAATAAGTAGTCAAACCCCATAGTACTCTTGTATTTAAGTGAATGTTTGCATGTATGAACTATATATGTATCATAACTTCCATGTTCTCTTTGTAGACTGTTTAGTCCACTTACATTTATTGTGATTTGGTTTCAGTTAGGCCTGGTGTTTTGCAATTTGTTTTCTGTTTTTCATTCTTCTAAATTTTTTTAGTATGAGTTTCTATTATATGTCTTTTTGCATTATTGTTTTAGTGTTTACTCTATTTAGAATTTTGGATTTCTTCAGCTAATATACGGGAACCATAGAACAGATTACTTTTCTTTCCTTAGTGCTCTGGTTGTCATAGAAATTATAAACCCAACAATACAATGTTGTATTTTGCTTTCAGCAGTCATATGGCTTTAAAAGAGAAAAGAAAAATAGATACCATATGGGATTTATTTTTATTTTTCATTTCCTCCTGTAGATCTGTGTTGCCATCTGAGTACTTCTTCCATGATTACTTCTTGTAATGGAGGTCAACTGGCAACAAAATTCTTTCAGTTTTTGATTATCTGAAGATGTCTTTATTTCATTTCACTTTTGAAATATAATTTTGCTGGATGTAGATTTCTTGGTTGACAGGGTTTCCTTCGTTCAGCGCTTTGATAAACACTTCCAGTGTCTTCTGGCCATCATTGTTTCTAAGAAGGAGAAAGCTCATCTCTACATATGTTGTTTTTAAGATTTTCTCTTTACCTTGGCTTCAGCAGTTTGACTTGCATAGGAGTGTTTCTCTTTGTGTGTATTCTTTTTGGGTCTGTTAAGTTTCTTAAGTTTGTAAGTTGATGCTTTTCACTGCTTCCTCCTTCTGCCATCTCCATTCTGCTGTTGAGTCCATCTAGTGAATTTTTCATTTTAATTATTGTGATTTTCAGGTCTAGAATTTCTAATTAAAAAAAAATTAGCTTCCATTTGTCTGTTGAGCTTACCTTGCTGTTGCTCCCTGGTATCACATATACCTTTAAGTTTTGAACATGGTTATTATACTTAGTATGAAGTCATTGTCTCCTAAATCTACCATCTACTCCTACCTGGGGTTAATTTCTAATGATTGGGGTTTTTTTTTCCATCTGATTATGAGTTATATTTTCTTGTTTACTAATATTTTGGCATGAAAACTGGAAATGTAGATAATACATTGTAGTGACTTTAGGTTGTGGTGGTTGTTTATATTCTTCTAAGAATTATTGTTTTCTGTTGTAACAAGTACTTGTCTAGATTTAAACTTCAAACTGGGCCCTCCCCAGCTTACTCAGTAGCTGATGTCTCTGTTCCATTTTATGGTTTCCACCTGCCTTCTTTTTTTTTTTAAGCCTGGCTCCTGGGGGAAGGAGGGTAACCACTGCTATACCAAATCTCAGTTGTCAGCTGAAATTTGGGGCTTACTGTTGCTATCATTCCATTTTTTCCTAGAGATTCCCACTTAATTTCCAGTTCTTCTGGGTTTTAGACTCTCTTCTCTGATCGTTCAAGCTAATAAGGCTTCACCTATAGCCTTCCAAGGTAAACATATCTAGGGAATGCTCTCAGTTTAAAAAGGCACTGAACTCAGAAATCTCACCCAAAGCAGCTCTGTCTGTCAAGAGTACCTGTATTTTCTTTCTGGTCTTTGCTTTTTGTCTGTTTGCCCCAGGTTCGTTCACATGCATGTATAGCCAAGCTGTTAGTCATGAATTTGAATCTTGGTCTTTCCACTAATACTTGTGTTATCTTCTGAAAAAGGACTAGCCATCTCTTATGCTCAGTTTCCTTCCATAAAAAGTGATACTTCATAGTGGTAAGTATATGTTCATGTGCGAACTACATGAAATACCAAGTGCATGCCATGCACTAAATGTAATTTTTGTTATTCCATGTTTATCCATGTACCTTGTTTCTATAATATTCTGCCCATTTATGATGCCACAGTCATATATTTACATTCTTGACAAGTTTTGGTTTTTATTTTAAAAAATAAAACATTTTGAAATGTAGCTCACAATCGTTTTACTATTAATACTGGAAGGTACAAATTTTCTGGTAACTTGAATTAAAATGTTTTCAAGTTGTTGGTTTGTTGACATTAGCAAGTTGTATGGGTTTGAAATACATAATTATGCTATTCTTAGTGCATTCTGTTGTAACTCAGTCTTGAATGATCAGTAAAGAACATGATGGGCTAGGAAGAGGACAGAATTCTTTGGCTGCAGTCAGCAGTTCTGACTTGGTTCATTGTAAAGTCACATGGGCACACCATCCACTTTTATCTAAGGCACTTGAGTTTGAGCTTTGCATTAATGCCACTGGATATTAATAGACCATTGTTAACCACAGCAGATTGGATTCCTGTAAAACAATACTTTGTTTTGAGAGTAGTCTGTATGGGGAGCATTACACTGAATACACCAATCACCGACAGCACGGATAGGAAATGTTGGTAGTTTGGGGATGAAATAATGGTTAGTACTTGATGAAAAAAATTGTTACAATAAACTCAGCCACTTTGGCATCAAAATTTGCATATATATGCATCATTTTATTACTCATTTGGCTATGTTTCATATTAATTTAACACTTTGGCTTACCTTAGTATTAAGCAGGTGCTATCAAACTATATTAGTTTTTATATCTTTAAAGTATCTTTATTAATACTTTATTAATACCTAGTTCAGAGGTTTGTTTATAGTATTAAATAGCATTTTTTGGTGAACTTTAACATTTTTGAAGTGCAATTTTGGGTTGATCTAAATCAATACTAAGATGCTTGTAAACAAAACAATAAATTCTTATATATTAACAGTGCCCTGAAATAAAGATTCCCACTCCTTTAGCTGTCATTAACAGAGGTTTAATTTGCTTAAGTAAAGCTGGACCCAGAAGTTTAGCTTCTGCAGTCCACCATGAACCTAGGCTAGCCCAGATGTAGTGTTTATCATTTGCCACTGAAGGAAATAGGGAAGGGAGGAAGCTATCACTTACTAAGCATGTTTTTAGTTATAGAGAAGTTGCAGAACATTTCTACCGGTGTGATCTGTGATCATCAAAGCTGCATTCTTTACACTATGTGCAACTGACTTGCCAATGGCATAGGTGATGAATCCTTTCTCACCAGGCAGAATGGTGATGCCATGTTTGTATGTAAAGGTCATTGTTTTGTTTTATTTTTCCAGAGGTAATCTTAAACACTGCCAATATCAAATTATTAGAAGCTGTGTAGTACAGTCTAGATGAATGATGTTTTGCAGTATTTATTTTTATATATTTGTTCAACATCCAGTTATTTAAACTCATGGCATGGGCAGTTACAATAAAAGATCACTTATTTCTTGTTTATAATAATAGCCAAAATTTACTTAGCACTTTGTTAGTATCAGGCAATATACCAAACACTTAACACATTTTTGTTACTCTTTTAAAAGTCTTTTTATTGTGGAATATAGCGGAGAGAAATAAACATAAATGTGTAACCTAATTAAATGACCACCACCCAGAGCAAGAAGCAGAGCGCTGCTGGCAAGCCCGGCAGTCCTCAGTGCGCTCTTTTCTGATCCCTCTACCAAAGCAGCTGCTGGCAGGACTTAGGGTGATAGTTTCCTTGGGTCTTTGTTCTGATTTTTTCCTCCCAAAATGGCTTTTACTACCTTTCTGGACTCCTGAACATTACAGTTGATCCTTTGAAGGACATGGGTTGAAGTGTGCTGGTCCACTTATATATGGATATTTTTCAATAAATACTATACATGTATTTTCTCTTCCTTATGATTGTCTTAATATTCTTTTCTCTAGCTTAGTTTATTGTAAGAATATAGTATGTAATGCATAAAACATACAAAATATGTTTTAATCGACTTAATTTATGTTGTTGGTAAAGCTTCTGGTCAGTAGTAGGCCATTAGTAGTTAAGTTTTGGGGGAGTCAAAAGTTATAGGTGTATTTTCGACTGCTCGGGGTTGGTGCCCCTAATTTCTAGACTGTTCAAGGGCCAACTGCAGTATAGTTTGGCATGCTTTAAAATTTCATATAAATGAAATTATACTGGACATTTTTATCTGCCATCTTCTGTATATTTATAATTCATTCATTTTCATTGCTATTTCATTTTTATTCCATTGTATGAGATGCCATAATTCATTTGTTCTTCATGAGAAGAAACTGTGCGTTGGTTGGATGGGGAAGGAGGAGGCTACTTTTAAGCTAAGACCTAAAGGGTAAGAAGGAGCCCAGCCATGTTCATAGCATATTATAGGCAGAGGGAACAGCAAGCAGAAAGTCCCCTGGGAGAAAATACTTTAAAACCAGTATTTCAGCAATAAAGCAATATTATTATCTAATTAAATATTTTAGTTGGAGCCCTTTTAGTAATTTTCTAACTTAAAGGATAGGAGTTTGAGGGTGTATAAAAAACTTCAAGGAAAATTAATAGAAATAGGAAAGTGGTCTATGATTAGAAAAATATAGAAACTTCACTTCTAAAACAGACTACTATTTACCTTTAATCATATGAAGTTTTACTGCATGGTAACAAAACCACACAGGATGAATCTCAATTATTCTGTGTGGGTAATTTTATTTTTCAAGCCTTCCTGAAAGGGTGTGGTGCAGAGGTTGCAATGATAAAGGATATAAGGGAAGAAAAAACCTAGTATGACCTGTATAATATTTGACTGAAAGGAATTGCTGGTTGAGCAGCTAATGTGGGTTTTAATTGGGAGGAAAACATCCTAGGTAATACAGAAACTGAATGATCAGCCTATTTTACCTACCCTCTCTACCACAATAGCCTCCAAGTAAACTTCCACAGTTAAATACACACATAACTATCCAGTACACAATTTTGTACTTAAACATTTGACATGCCTTCCAGGTGGATTATGCATGGACACTAGTCTCTGTAGGCGATCCGATGCAGCTGTCTGTAACACTCCTGTAGGGCAGAGTGTCATAGATGCTGTGGACCCTGGAGGAATTTCTACAAAGCATAGAGTTTTTAAAAAAATTCCTTCTGGTGCCATCCAGTGCAGAACTTCTGTTGTTTTTATGAGGCCCATATCAGAAGCCCTTAGGTTTGGAAGCAGAGAAAGAAGGGAAAGGTGAAGCAAAGTAAAGAGTGAAAATAGCTGGGGAATTGGGAAGTTTGAGCAGGATGATTTCCTGAGTTGGGTGATTTGTCTATGTTTAGTTCCCTTGCTCAAAGTAGATACCTAAAGTAATTTTCCTTGGCTCACTGTGCCATGTATAATACTACCATTTGGAAGATTCTCTGCACTAACACATTAATAGATACATGATTTGGGGTAAGTTAACCTCTCAAAAAACTATTCCTCATTTGTTGAGGGAGAGAGAAATAGTACCTACCCCTCAAAGATGTGCCAATTCAGGAAAATAGGACACCAAGCATTAGGGAAATGTCTGACACACAGTAGGCTTTCAGTGAATAGTATTTGTTATTAAAGTAAGCCAGACAGATTATGAGGGTCTCACATACTAAGAACTCTTTGTTTATTGCTTGGGAATAAGTAACCAAAACTTAGATGATGTACAGCCAGATTTTATAAGAAACTCTTCTTTCTTGAAGACAGAAAAACTATTTCATTGTATCTTGCAATATTATTTAGAAAAAAAACAAAACTGGTGTATATCACAGTAAACTTGAATTGGATTGGATTCTATGTGAGGTTTCACTTCACCCCTAAATATGCAAAGCCAAATTATTTCCTAACCTACAAACCAGTTCTTATCCAGGATTGAATTGGGATGTTCAGTTGACATGGGAAAAAAAATCACCCCTTTTCCCTGTTGTATTTTCCAAGTGTTTGTATAATTACAGGAAATTGTTAGGGGATTGCTCAGAAACACATAGAAATAAAGTGTATTTAACTACTAAATAGGCTTTTCTATATTGTTTTTATTTAATGCAGGTGTTAAATTGGGGTAGAATTTAAAACTTAATTTCTAGAAGGGATTATTATATTGGTTTTATTTTGTGATCTTCCTTAATGTTGGACTTGTGACTTTTTTGGTGGTTGCCGTTACTAGAATAATTTTTTAGCATTTAAATGATACAAACTGCCAGAATAATTTGAAGTTGGATAAGTTGAATGAGGGTAAATGTTTTTGTATATTTTAAAATTTCTAAATGCACTACCATAGCTTCTACTCTGTACTTCTTAAGTAAGCAATTGTTAATTGCAACAAAACTTTATAGCTATATACCCCCACCCCATTTTTCCTGGTAATGTTGGTTTTTTTTCTGTCACTTGTATATTGTTTAGTAAAGTTGACTTACTGTGTAAAAAGGTACATGAATTGTGATGGGGATCTAAATTTTATTCCCCAGATCAGAATGCTAGGCACAGGATAGTTTCCTAGTCTTCACTGGGCAGGGTTAGTCATTGTTTGGCCCACACTTTGTGACAGCATGAAAATGATTAGTCAGTATATAAAACTCTGTCTTAATGAAAAACTGAAATGATCTCATTTTTCTTTCTTTGCAATTTTCTTCATCTTCAGTAAGTAATCACCCTTGCTTTTTATTTTTTATAAACAAATACCTTATCTTACACAATCCTTACATCAACTGTGCCAGTTAATGTTATGAGTTTAAGAACCACTTTCTACTTGCAGAGGTGTTGTCAAAAAATTTCGTTCCTCTAAACAAATGGACCTTTACACAGAAGCAGAGAGACTCACAATGGGTCCATAAAACATGATCAAGATTTAATGCAATATACATTTCAGAGTTGCAGTGAAGGGACGGGGAGAGGATCCCTAGTTATAAGAATTGGTAAGGGCTTTGATCCTCCCATAATACCATAGACCCGAGCTTCTCAGCAGATGCCACAAGAGCAGTGTCGACTGGACACTGAGAGTGCTGGGTTCCAGGGAAACTGCTGTCTTTGCTCTGAGAGGGTCAACTGAGTGTATAGTCTTGTTCTTATTGAAATGGCCAGGCATTTAGATGCCAGGCCACCTAGGAATAAGGTTCGTTCCTACGAATTCTTTTGAAATATATAACTATAAGTGAGTCACATTCTCACATTTCTCATGTGACACTGCATGAAATTTAAATTGCTGTATTATAATCAAGTTGTATCACACTAGAAGCCTCAGCTGCTTCATGTGGTTGTCTTATTACAAATTGATTTTTCTTTAAAGAGCCTCAAGACTCCAAAGGATGGTACTAGAGGCCAAGATTATCATCTCCATTTTAGAGATTAGGAAACTGATATTCAGAGAGAGGCTGACTTGAAAAGAGAGTATTATTGAAAAAGACACCTAACCTTCTTTTGACTAGTTAAGCATTCAATTTAATAGATGCTAGTGGGTACAATGGAAAATGCCCTGGATTACAGTTAGAAGAGATATTTTCATCTCTAGTCTCTGCTATAAAAATATCAACTCTAGAAGGGCTAGGAAGTAACTAGTATGGTGCTTGATAAAATAGATTAATAAGTATTTAAGGAATGAATGGAAGGATATGATTGTGGTTTATGCCGAGAAATTTTTTTTTTCCTAGTTCAGAATCTGCGAATAACATCACATCAGTAATTACTTTGGACATTTTAATACATTAAATACAGTTAAGGCGATGGAATATTTTCCTCTTCAAAGACTGTTCATATTTCAGCATACTGAAGTCTACCTGGAAACAATATTGTGGCATCCTGAAGACCTAAAGAGACACTTTGGTACAGCTTTGCTTAATTGTTCTTTAAAACAATACCTAAACAAAGACTCAAACGTTTCTCCCTCTTTCCAAATTTAAAAAAGAAATGTAGGTTATTATCTTTTGCCAACCATGGTATGAAATTGCTGAACAAACACCCTTTTGCCCAGCCTTTGCCAGTTAAACTATAAAAACAGAATAAATTCATATGAAAAATGAATAAATTGGTCATAAACATTGCCAGAAATGTGTTTTATTAGTATTTTAACTGTTACTTAGAAGTTGTACTATTTAAATGGTCTTCATTTCTCTTTGCACAATGATAAACACCTTTATTAACTTACTGTGGAAGAAAATGTGGTCATATATGACTTGATTTTTGCACAGTCATCTTTCATGGATATTATTATTAAGTCCTTGGCCAGTGACGTTGCAGAGACCACCTGTGCTATGCTACATTGTATACTTGAGATAAAATTTTTGTGAACTTAGAAACTGGGATGTTCAAGGAAAGATGAAAAACTGATATTTTAATGTAATGTGTACTTAAAGCATTTAAGAATGAGAAGCACACTGGTTTGCACTTCCGGGACTGATACGGATGTAATAATGTACACAGAACACAATCTTACGCTCTAGGTTATGGAGCTAGTTAAAGCAGTGTTAAGGTTTTTGATTGTAAGTTTTCTAAAAACTTGAGTAAGTGTTGATTTTTGTTTGTTATTTTAAAAAGAAATCTGATTTCATCACGGGTTGTCACCTGAATAGTGAAGAAAATTCTAGTGTTAGGGAAGAAACAATAGCTTGATTTTATAAGAATTTTTCACTGAAAAGTCACCATTAAACAAAGTCAGTATGTTATCAGCACTGTTTTCTCTTAAGTCAGCAGAATTGAAATATGAACTTTGTTATGTAAAAGATAATTTAAATCAGTGAGTCAGATGACAAGTTAATTTTTAGATATTGGAAACTGAGAAAATTTTGCAAATATTTAAGTCATGTGCAGTAAGGAATAAATCTAAAATATATTTTATATTATAAAGAATTTTAATTATTAAGAACTTAACTATCTTTCTTTGAAACTTAAGTATCAGGAAATAAAAACTAATCGAAAAAGAGAAATTATTTTCTTTTATTTAGAGAAAAATTGTTCATGGCACATTGACAGCTTCTTAATCCCATTGTTAAGAATTAGAATAGTAATTGTAATGCAACATCTAAAGTGGCAACATTAATATTTACACACATGTCTGAAGTTCAGAGGAGAGGTCTGATCTGGAAATGAACGGGCCATCACTTACTATTTATCACATTTAGATGGTGCCTATAGCTTCAGGTCTGGTAAGATGACAGTAGAAAGAAAATATAGAGTGAGGAAAGGAGATGGGTCTAGCACGAAGTGTTGAAAGGACTTTTCTATTTAATTTCTCTGTAGAAGAGGGTGGGAGAAAGTATGGTATTTCAAGAAATGTTTCAAGAAAGAAGGAGTTATTAATGGTATCAATTGTTTCAAAAGTTCAGGGAGACAGGGACTGAAAATGTACGTTAGATTTGGCAGCAGAGTGTTCTTTGGATGTTTGTAAAACTAGTTCAGTGTTGTGGTGGGGTAAAGCTAGGTTGGTGTGCATTGAGGAATGTACCAAGTGGTATTAACGATCAGGTTGAGGTAGAAAGATGAATATACAAGAGAGAAGAGGTTATCTGTCTACAGTGTAAAAATTTTCCTTTTCTCTACTCCCTGCAAAGAAATAATGACCATGGAGACCAGAGTTCTCTTTCATTCTTGTATTTTCTATATCCCCAGTAAAATGTTCACCTTTTCATGTTTTCTCTCTGTAAGTTTCTCTTTTCATTCTGTTTCCATAGCTTCACCCACTGGCTTGTTATTCTGGCCCCTCTCCTAAGTTCCAGTCATGAATTTTTTAACTGCCTGGTAGAATTCTTTAATTGTCTCATGGCTCCTCAAATTTAACAGGTCCAACTGAATTAATCATTTCCTTTCAGGCTGACATAATTTACTAGTTCTCTATTTCTTTCATTAAGAAATTTTAGGCCCAGGCTGGTATGGCTTAGTGGATTGAGCACTGGCCTGTGAATCTGAACGGTAAGGTCCCCGGTTCAATTCCCAGTCAGAGCACATGCCTGGATTGTGGGCCAGGGCCCCAGTCGGGTGTGAGAGAGGCAACGGATCAATGTTTCTCTCCCTCTCTTTCTCCATCCCTTCCCCTCTCTAAAATATAAATAGAAATTTTAATAATATGTTAAAAAAAAGAAAAATTCTCGTTCCTGAGGGTCTTCCTATCTGGATCTTCCTTCCATTATCTCCTTTGTCTTTTCCTTGTTTCCCCATTCTGTTCTCACCTGACTCACCCTTAATTCCTGCTTGGTCGATTCACGGTCACAGTGCTTGGTCGATTGAGAACCCTTTTTGAAAGGTTATTTCCCCAAATCAACTTAATTTGTCCCACCTCATTTAATATGATGCGATCTGTAAAATCATTTATGTTGCCATTTTTGACATTTTATCCATTATGTGAAAAACAAGTTAGACTTTATTTTTTTATTTTTTAATATATTTTATGGATTATGCTATTACAGTTGTCCCATTTTGCCCCCTTCACTCCCCTCCACCCTGCACACCCCCTCTGACCCACATTCCCTGCCTTTAGTTCATGTCCATGTGTCGTAAGTTTTTAAGCTTCTACAATTCCCACTCTATTTTTGCTCTCCCCCTGTCTATTTTCTACCCACCATCTATGGTACTTATTCTCTGTACCATTTCCCCCTCTCTCCTCCTCCCACTCCCCTGTTGATAACCCTCCATGTGATTTCCATTTCTGTGGTTCTGTTCCTGTTCTAGCTGTTGGCTTAGTTTGCCTTTGCTTTTGTTTTAGGTGTGGTTGTTAATAACTGTGAGTTTGCTGTCATTTTACTATTCATATTTGTTATCTTCTTTTTCTTAGATAAATCCCTTTAACATTTCATATAATAAGGGCTTGGTGATGATGAACTCCTTTGACCTTATCTGAGAAGCACTTTATCTTCCCTTCCATTCTAAATGAAAGCTTTGCTGGATAGAGCAATCTGGGATGTAGGTCCTTGACTTTCATGACTTGGAATACTTCTTTCCAGCCCCTTCTTGCCTGGAAGGTCTCTTTTGAGAAATCAGCTGACAGTCTGATGGGAACTCCTTTGTAGGTGACTGTCCCCTTATCCCTTGCTGCTTCTAGAATTCTCTCCTTCATTTTAATCTTGGCTAATGGAATTATGATGTGCCTTGGTGTGTTCCTCCTTGGGTCCAACTTCTTTGGACTCTCTGAGTTTCCTGGACTTCCTGGAAGACTATTTCCTTTGCCAGATTGGGGAAGTTCTCCTTTATTATTTGCTCAAATAACTTTTCCACTTGTTGCTTTTCCTCTTCTCCTTCTGGTACCCCTATAATTCAGATGTGGGATGATTAAAGATGTCCTGGAGGTTCCTAAGCCTCTCCTCATTTTTTTTTTTTTGAATTCTTGTTTCTTCATTCTTTTCTGATTGGATGTTTGTTTCTTCCTTCTGGTCCACTCCACTGATTTGAGTCCCAGTTTCCTTTCCATCCATCACTATTAGTTCCCTTGAAGGTTTTATTTATATACCTTTATATCAGCATAATTTATAGTACATAATTGTAAATGTGAAACTTTATTGATTGTAAAGTGTTTTGCAGTTTTTTAATGTGTAGACCAAATGACCTACCCAACAATTTACTTATTTCTCTGAAACTGATGTATTTAAAGAAACAAAATACAGGTATCCCCTACTTTTTGAAAATTTGCTTTATGCCACTTTGCTTTTACGAAGGTCCTACATTATTAGTACCTGTTTTTGCTAACCGAAAAAAAGAATCCAAAGAGGATTCTTCCATTTATGAAAAAAAGGCAAAAAGCAAAAATAGCATTTGGCATTTGTTTTACACTGAGCCATTGTAGAGGCAGGGCTCAGGGGGAGTGGCACCGCCAACCTGCTTCTCCGGGAGGTACACTCATCATCTCGGCATCCAGCCACCCTAAGCTTTGAACTGTCTGGGAGCATCTGTGCTTTGTCTGCTTATTATATGTGTTTGCTAACAAGATGTGTCTTAAAGTAATTGCTTCTTCACTTTATGCCATTTCATATTCATTCTCTACTTTTGGATGTGAGAGAAACCTGTATGTGTATTCTACTTTGGTTTCCTGTTACTTTAAGAAATTAATACAATTATAAACACAATTTCATTGTATTTAAATGTAATGATGGGACTATAAATAATAACAATGTTTTTTACATAGTGTTTGAAATAAAGCTATTGGAACATGATGAGGAAGATAAACTTTCATTTTATGTGGACCCATCTTTATTTTAAAATACTATTTCATACATTGTGGGGAATCTTACTTTGTTTTTGAATATAGTTCTCAGTATAGTGAAAACTAGCATAGTTGCTAATAAATCTTCAGCTTTGAAGTGGAATTCTGATAAACACCCACAACAAAAATTTTAAGATGCCTGCATACTTTTGACTGTTAAAAAGACGCCTACATCAATACTTAGTCTTAGGCTAAGTAGCTTATTACATATACAGACACGCATCTTTAGTTTCTTTTAAAAGAGATGGAAAGAGAGATGTCTTTTGTGTATATTATACACATTATATTCTTTGGTAATACTTGGAAGTTTTGTAATAATTTTATAGTCTTCCATAAGTTAACTGAACAGTACTAAATATCCTAGAATGAAAACAAAGGAACTGCTGTCTACTTTAGAGTTAATTGAATTAAGAGGCAAACATTTTTGTTTTGGCTTTTATTTGAATAATTGAACAGTTAAGTCATCAGGCCCCATGAGGAATGTTTTTAATTTGGGATCCTCACTGATGCTTAACCATCTAGAATGCATCTGACAGTGGAAGTAATCAAAAGTGGGTTGCTCATGTGATGGAGCTACAACAGACCCCTAGTCACAATTTTCTTTTCTATTTATACATATTTCTAACAAGTTCAGTGGTTACTGGTTTCCATGTGCATACCAGAGTCTAAGAGAGGGAGAGAGAACAATAGGCAGCACATTGACTGAAATGAGGAGTGGCAGTCTATTGTCTGACATAAGAGATGAGAAAAGTGACCAGAAATAGTCATCTCAAAAAGTATTCATGACCCCTAAATTCCATTCTTAGGTGTATACCCAAGGTAAATGAAAACAAGGCCACATAAAAACTTGTAGACAGATGTTACAGCAGCATTATTCATAATAGCCAAAATGTGGAATTAACCCAAATGATTATCAGCTGATGGATGGAAAAACAAAATAAGGTAAATCTCATAAATGGAATCTTATTTGGCAATGAAAAGGAGTGAAATACTGATATATATTATAGAGTAGGAAAACCTTAAAAACGTTATGCTAAGTGAAAGAAGCCACATGCAAAGGCTCCATATTGTATGATTTCATTATTCCATTTGTATGAAATTTCAGAATAGCAAGTCCATAGAGACAGAAAGTTGGTAAGTGATTGCCAGGAGCTGGAGGAAAGGGACATGGGGAGTGACTGCTAGTGGGTATGGAGCTTTTCGGGTGGATGATGAAAATGTTGATGGCAGTGATAATTGTACAACATTGAATATTCTAAAAATCATTGACTTACGTGCTTTAAATGGGTAAGTTACGTGGTTTGTAAATTGTATCTTAAAGCTTTTTAAAAAGTACGGCAGATTGGGATAAATAAAAAAAATTTTGTAGGAGTAGGTAGTTCTATGTATCATAAGCCTGAGGCATCCCTTATAGTATAGTACAGTAATCATTGATACAGTAGGTAGTTTTGAAACTTTTTTCAAAGGGCAATTATTATAATTAATTTCTCTTAGGATCTGTTTTAAATTTGTTAACTATCAGAAGTGGTTAACATTAATGTTCATTTTTAAGTTCTTAGTGATCTTTGAATTTATTTTCTATGCATTTCACACAGTTGAAGTTATAGCTCTGTCTGTTAATGCAAACATAGGGATTAGTTGAAAATTTGATTATTTTTCTCTTAACATCGTTGAAAAGCCAAGGTAAAGTAATTTTCAAAAGATACACTTAATGGCATTATTGTGTCTAACTTATTACAATATTTCTTCTATTGCCTAAAAATCTAAAATTAGCAATAGTTAAGATATAAAAATTGGAATCCAAGAGCTAATTTAGGTTGATAGTACTTTGAAAAAGCGTATAATATGTTAAACAGAATTAAATGATCCTGTGTGGCTAACACATACTAGACAGGGAAAATGAGGAAGTTTGGATGTTACAGATTTTGCCCTGCGGTAACAGAGAACTTGCTAATCACTCATTTCTATGAATATTCAGTATTCGGTAGAGGGTATCAACCACTGAAAATGTTTTTTTTAAATGTACCATAGGAAATCTAGGTCATGGTTTTCAGAATTAAATGATAATTTAGTTGGCTCATCTGCATTTAAAGAATGATGTTTGTGATATAGCTGGTTTTTGTTCCTTGCTCTTGAGAATGTGGGTAGATGAGCAACTATAGGGATAGTGTTAGAGACATGATTCTAGGCCTAGACCATTTTCTATTTTCCAACACTTCCCTCCACCCTTTATGACCTGTTTAAGGCACTGTTACTGGTTTGGAAATTTGTCATGACTTGGTTTTGTTGGGACTGAACAAAAGTTGAGAACCCTGGAGAGAGAATAGAGAATAAGCCCCGGCTGGTGTGGCTAAGTGGAGTGAGTGTCAGCCTGTGAACCGAGAGGTCACTGGTTCGATTCCCAGTCAGGGGATGTGCCTGGGTTGTGGGCCAGGTCCTCAATGGGGAGCATGTGAGAAGCAACCACACACTGATGTTCCTCTCCTTTTCTTTCTCCTTCTCTTCCCCTCTCTCTAAAAATAAATAAAATCTTTAAAAAAAAAAAAAAGAAAATAGAGAACGAAAACTAAGAATTATAGAATCAGACATGAAATATAAAAATCTAAAAAGGAAACACTGGTCATGGAAATGCATTGTGTCAACCAGTTCATGTCTGAATCTGAGACAAATTGCAAAGGAAAAAATGAACAGCACTGAGTGATGGAATATAGATATGGAGTAAAGAGGAGTTGTGAGTGAATGTTGGGATACTTGGGAATATTGCTGTCATGGATTATAAAGAAAAAACTTCATTGGCAGTGAAAAGGAGCTCTAAGTTGTTAGCGTTGAAATTTCAGATGTGGGAAAGATGCCAACTAGGCGGTAAGAAGTTGTGGACTGGAGAGAGGTATGAATTGGTCTGAATTGACTGACCTAGCTAGCCTATACTTAGCAAACAGTATTTACTGTGTTGTTCAGACGCTGCCTAAATGTAATTAAAATTAAAAATGTTATTAAAATAGGTTTACTGTCATATGATTTAAATTTTTAAAACTTAATAATTATGTTTTTTTCAATTCATTGCTTTATATTTTCCTCAGGTAAAATATTCAGAAACCATTCATTCTTGGAAGTCTGTAATATGTCCTTCTGAAACATGGCTAAGTGTATTTAGTAATTTTGTTTTTATCAGATGATTTTAAATTTTAAATAATTCTTAAGCATTAATTCACATTTTTCCATTTATAACCAGGAACCATTTGAGGATGGCTTTGCAAATGGGGAAGAAAGTAGTCCAACCAGAGACGCGGTGGTCACATATACTGCAGAGAGTACAGGAGTTGTGAAGTTTGGCTGGATCAAGGGTGTATTAGTATGTACATATAGACTTATATTTTAGAGTTATTTCTATTTATTATAAAATATTAATAGTATGCTCAAATTCTCAAGAGAAGTCTTTTTTTCTCTAAACTTTTTGATCTGAAAGTTAATAGAAGACAAAGATTAATAAATAACTTCCTTTCCTTGTGCCTATTAAAATCAGTAAAGGAACTATATTTTAATTTAATCAAATTATACTTGATTACCTCTAAACTGTATTTTATTGCCTCATAAATTTCACATAGCGTCACCTTTCAGTAGTTAAGTAGGAAGCTGTTAAATTGATGGGAGCATCAGACTCAAGAAAGCTGAGCAGGCAATAGATCTGAAATATGCCTGTTTACTTTTCTGCTACCTCATTATCTTTAGGAGAAATATCTACAGGTTACAAGGAACAGAATAAAGAAAAAATCCTTTTCTTCAGTGTCAAATTCATGTCCATAGACAGTTTTAGGTGATTAAGGTTCAGGTTTACTTCTGTGTTTCTGTGTTTGAACAGGCACTAAGGCTCTGTCTGACTAGAGTAGAAAGGCTAAAATGACCTCTCATTGGGACTTTGAAAGCAATTAATTGGAGTTGTATTAACATTTAGGGGAGAAATAGAGGGAAAATCTCAGCTGTAGTAGTGATTTTATTAACTAGTCAATAGAGTGAATGTGAAGCTCCAGATAGTTTAGTTTGCCTATTCTTAGATTTTAATATTTTAGACTGTGTTCTTTGTATGAGCATAGTAAATAAAAGTAAAAGTAAATTAGGCAACTATCTCACAAATAATTAGGATTTTTGAAAGATATATGAACAATTGGCGTTTTGTGTTGACAAATATGTAATACACAGTAGAAATGAAAAGAGGATATTATTTTTAGAAAGCAAAAATTAAGCTTATGTGCATTGAGAAAAGGAAACATGAACTACTTTTTTGAATGACTGAAGTCTAGCTTTTTTGTTCAGTTGCTTCTGGTGCTTCAGATAATTGTGATGAACATGTGTATGGACATATACACACAGTCACGTATTACATTATACTTTTACTTGCATTAGTTCACATTTAAGCTCTCATTAACCTCTTTTAAAAAACTGTTAAAGGAAAGTTTGGGATAAGAGTTATTTAAAATGACTTCCTGTAGTTTTAAATGTAGTTATCCTACTTTTGGCTAGTATAGCATTTATGCTGTATTATATACTTGATCACTTTTTTCATCTGTGACTCAGCCTCTCTTCCTTTTCCAGGTACGTTGTATGTTAAACATTTGGGGTGTGATGCTCTTTATTAGATTATCATGGATTGTAGGTCAAGCTGGAATAGGTAAGTGAAGTTACCTACTGCTTGACTCCTTTAAGGATGAATAAACAGAAGTAGCGTGGTATGCGTCTGGGCTCTGAACCAAATAGAAGCAGCTGGAATCATTCTAAGCTTTGATCTGTTTTGTACAAGATTGTTGTCTAAATATTACTTTTTTCATTATTCTGATTTGATTTTTCTAAAATGGGATAAAAATAAGGTAATTATTTTGAAATTTAGTATTCTTGGACTAAGCAGTTCTCAATATGGCACGTTTAAATAAGAGTGAAATTCTCAGTCTCTTCTCTTCTGCCCTAAAGGTCTGTCGGTCCTTGTGATAATGATGGCCACTGTTGTGACAACCATCACAGGATTGTCTACTTCAGCAATAGCTACGAATGGATTTGTACGAGGAGGTAAATTCAGTCTTTTCATATCATTGTCATCAGATTGCTGTTACTAAAAAAAATGAGATTTAAGTCTTATTTTTTTACCTTTAAAAAGCAATGTACCAGTCTATATAGATAAGAAAGTTGCTACTGAGCACTTTCAAGCTAGTATATTTGAATGTAAAAATTTATATTGACCCATTCATATACAACATATGTTCTTTATTAAGTTATTGAGGGTGCTCATTGTATTTGGTAGCAAAAATGGAGCTTCTCATTAGGTTTCTTCTTCACTGGGCTGCCCCTTGGCCTCCTCCCAGCCTTCAGCCCTGGGATCAATAGAGCTTAAGGATCGTTCTGTATTTAGTTTGTATTGTACAAATGTAACCTCATTCCTTCACATTGAGGGAAACTTAGGCACAGTTCTTTCTCCATTATCTAACAACTTCTATGAGTTATCTCTGGGACCCTGAATTCAGACCCTCAACTCTAGCTGTCTTCTGTGGGTGCCTGAGGCCTCTTTCATTGGAATTCATAAGATCTGCCTAGTTAAGCTTTTACCCTCTCAGGAATAGCACCCAGGAGACTAGGAGAGTGGCCCTGGGACCCCTGAGAACAAGAAGAAAAGAAGTCCATTTTCCAAATAAAAACTCATCATTCAGCTAGAGAAAGAAGAAGAAATATGTACCAGCTTCTATAAAGTCATCATAGCAGAGCACCTGAGAAAAATATCAACCTGTTCCATCTGCCTCAACTATTTTTCAGACCTCTACTGGATATTATGTACACATAATTTCTGCTTTATAGTTTTCTTGGGTTGAGAGAGACCCAGATTGAGACCCATTTCCCCCCATTATCTTCATATTTCTTACACATCAGAGGATTCAGATCACTGTGGTCCTGTGGGAAGCTGGTAGTTTACATCAATATGATTGTGACTGTGCTGGACATGATCACTATTTGCTGAAGTTTCATGCTTGCATGAAGTTTGGATTGAACAACATTGGAGCATAAGATGTGGATGTGTCCAAAGAGTGATCAGGCAACACTAAAAGTTGCTTTTTGACTTATTGTGTACCAGGTGCCTTAGGTGCCCCATGCTTCATTTCTTTCTGTTACTATCAGGGAATGGAGTGGAAGGAGAAAGGGAATGAGGGTTTGGGTGTTTGAAGGTATCAGGAAATCATCAGAGAATTTCTCCTTATCTTCAGCTCTTTGGATCAAGGTTGTGAACCTCAAAGGGAGTGGGTCATGAAGCCACCGGCAGCATGAACCCCAGGCCATTCTCCATGTGATCCAAACTTATGGGAGGTATAGATTTTCCTGCACTGTGGTTAAATACTCATTTCATACCAATACTACCAATAGTTTTCATATATATTCACAAATATATCTATTTCTGAGGCTGTCCTGTCTTCTGTCCTGGGACACTAAGGAGGCATGAAAGTGTGGAGCATAATGATGTGTCCCAACAAATTACTGTATGTTGCAGTTTTGCCCAAGTTCCCTCAAAATGATAGAATCAGCTCACAAAGGAAGAAACTACAGGGAAAATTCCACTGCATCATACAGTTCTGAATTCTTATTACCAGATATTCATACACATGAGAAGGGAAATACCTTTGTTGAAATAATGAAACCTAAACAGGAAAAAATTGAAAGGCTTTAATTTAAAGAAATAACTAAATACTTGGAAGCTTTGCTAGATGGCATTTATTATCGCTTGTCAGTAGTAACTTTGGACACCTGGCTGATTCTTTACAGAATATAAATGAGCTGCATCATCTACACTGAACATTTCTTGGAGACTGTTTCAATGAATGTAAACCCCTTCTGTCTTCTTTGTTTGGTGCTTCATGGAGTTGGAGACCCCTAACAGGATTTATTGCTTTCCTGAGAAAACAGTATTTTCCACATGGGAGAAAGTAAATGCAGGCATTAAACTGATGAGATTACACTGCATCCTGTATTCACAATTCTAAATTGAAAGTAACAGATCAGTATGACCCGTAGATTTTATCACAAAAGTATACATTGCTTTACTCTGTCCATAAAAATCGCCTATAACAAATAATCAGCCCAGTAGCAGTGAGCACCCCTAGTGCCCACATTGTATATTTCTATTCAAAGGAACCAGGGAACCTTGGAGAAAAGGTTGATTCCAGATGTGGGCAAGAAATGTGCGAGAGGAGTTCAGACATCCTTTCTTATCAGAAAGTAAGAAAGGTAACAAAGGCTAATTTTATATCCAAAGGACCCAGGAGCTGACTTAAAGAAGCTAATATGGACTGAAGTTTTCACAGTTGGAACAGTAACATCACTATTATTAATAATAACTGATTTGGATGAAAACATATACAATCCATAAGTTCATAGATACCACACACACAAAAAAATCTGTTTTTACCTTTGAGGAATGCTAGGGAATGCTATGAAATTGATAAAGATGAGGAATCTAATGTTGAACAAAGCTTTTCTGAATGAAAGTTTCCTTCCTTGGACTCAGTGTAACCAAGAAATGAATGAGATTTTTAAAATTTTGATAATATACTTAATATGAGAAGAAGGAAAGAGAATTAGAATACTACAGCTTTGTAAACCCTTTGCCCAGTAAGAGTACCCATGGAATGTTTCCCCACAAATTGCATCATACCTGCAGCTCTCCAGGAATCATTTTATTTTATATAATATGCATGTAGGGGAGAAAGGAACTTACTAAATGACACTATAGCAGGACAACAGCAAATTCCAGACTGGGACTCTCCCTGGAATAAGAAGATTTTATTCCACAGATTTTCCAAGGAGCAAAAGATACATGGTGCTATGGTCGAAAACAAACTTTAAGAAACTCAATGTATCTATACATGTGACTTTGTTCACTGTTCTTAACAATAAACTACCTGATGTTTTAATACGGTAGGACCAAGAATTGGATCTCCTCTAGCTCAACCACTGAGGACTTGATTGGATTGCTTCCCTTGAAAGGGTTACAGAGAAGACAGTAACAGAGCCAGAACGATGCAGAGGATCAGGGTACCGAAGGCTTAGACAGGAGACATGGAGGGATACTGTAGGAATAGTGATGTCTGGAGACCAATGACAGGATTTATTTTAGTTTCCTGAGACCCATCTTAATTTTCTATGAACCGAAAGTTGTTGATAAGGGAATTAATGGGGAACTATTTTTACCTAGAATTTTGCTTACCAGTTGGAGTTGCTCTGGTTAGTAATTTCAATTTGAAGAGCCCCTTTTAAACTTGTGCAGTTACCTTATTTATAGAAAGAACTATTTTGAGGTAGGACTTGATAGTTTAATTTTATATATCTTGATTCTTAACTGAATTATAATGTCTGTTTTATTAATATGAATAATATTCTATTCTTGTTTGGTAAGGTATGTGTTTCCAGCCCTCTGGAAGTATGTGAAATGCGAACTTGTCCTAGTGTTGTGTGCTTTTTGCCACAGAAGAGATTTAATATTACCTCGTAACCTTAAATTGACTTTAAAAGTACCCTTCAGTGATAAAATAGATACCAATCTGGAAAAGTGTAGGTTGATTCAGTCCCCCTCACTCCCCGATTCCTCCATTCAGTCTTAGCTGCCACGTTCAGACAGCGAGCACAAGGACCCCCTTTACCCCTTGCATCTGCAGTAGTTTTTAAATCTGTGAACTGCTTGTAAACATGTCATAATGTCCAGTTATGAATGTTCAATGTTTCTGGAAAAAAATTGAAAACTCAGCAAATAAAAAATGTTTAGTTTCAGGCTTGATTAGATTTTTAACAATAATTTGGGGGGGGGGCACTGTTTAATATTACTAGCAACAGGTTAGTTTCAGGCTTGATTAGATTTTAATAACAGTTTTGGGGGACACTATTTAAAGTTACTAGCAGCAGGTTAGTGAATCATCCCCTCAGTTCTCTATCTTCACAGAGGAAGAGTAGCAGCGACAAGTAACCGACCTCACACCTTACCTTCATCTCTGGCTTAGTCACCGCCCTAACAGACACAGTTATGTTCTACAGGTTATTGCCCAGAGCTCTCTCCTGTTCAGCAAGTCCTATCAATCTTCTTGAGAATTTGGATTTTATAGAATTTACTTGGGCTATGTGCAACAGGTTCTGCAACTTAGTGGTCCTGGCCAGCAGCCACTTTTGCATAGATCTGCATTTCCTAGATTCACACACCAGAGTTCTTCCATCCTCAATTATTATCTGTGATATAGCTCACTTAGGGAACAGAGGGCAACCACAGGCAGCTTTTTATAAGATGGAAGTGTAAATTCTGGTTTTTAAAGCATATTGTGTTATATGAACTGAGCAATAGAAGGGAAAAAGTTCTTCAACTACTTTTTGTTTTGGAGTATTACGTTAAAAGCAGAAGTCATACACTTCCTAATAAAAACCCAGGTTGTGGAAAATTTTAGACAGGTAGTTTTGAGAATATATAAACCTTCATATTCTGTGACTAAGTTAAAGTGTTAATTACTTGTATTTCAGTCAGTCAACAAATAACTGAACAATGTGTGGTAGGGTTTGTAACAAAGAAAATCAGACAAGATCCTGTTTTCTTGTAATTTATGTTCAGATAATAGAGGCAATTATTTGTTGAGACCTCACTGCTAGGCATGATACCCTGGTCCTGACATATGTTACTGAATTTAATGCAGCATTGCTGTTGGTCTCATAATTTGTGTGGGTGATAGCACAAAAGTGGAATAATTTATACTCATTTTTCAACAAAAGTAAATTTTATGCAGATTATACTGGTTAACCTTTTTTAAATATCTGAAATATGTCAGAGTTACTTCTATATACTTACATCTTTTTCTTTTCTCTGAAATAATGGAAGACCTCTTCACTTTTGTAAGATAAAGCCAAACATTGGAAGTAAAAACTAACATTTTTCACATGTTGTGACAGGAAAGTGCTTTCTATATTGGTCTAATCAGATTACCATCAACTGTCAGATTTTTTGTTTAGTCTGTATGTTACCTCCACCAATAGAAATGCCCACCATCTAATGTTGTGATTGTTCCCTTTCCCCTTTGCACAAACACCAGTTGCCTTTGTCACCTAGTTGGAGCACTGTTGGGAAGCTGCCTGAGTCAGTGCTTCCTGAATAATAAGAATGAAATTGGATCCCTTTCTTACACCACTCATCAAAATTAACTCAGAAAGCATTAAGGACTTAAATGTAAGACCTGAAACCATAAAATTTCTAGACGAAAACATAAGGGAAAAGTTCCTTGCTATTGGTATTGGCAGTGATTTTTTATTTTTTTGTTATGACATCAAAAGGACTAGAAAAAAAGCAAAAATTAACAAATGGGGACTACATCAGACTAAAAAGTGTCTGCAGTGTGGTGATTGCTGTGGGGAGGGGGGTATAAGGGGACTAAATGGTAATGGAAAAAAGATACAATAAAAATTAAATAAAAAAAAAAAGACATGGGTTGGACCATCTGAGACTAAGAACTTTACTGACTTAGTGAATAAAATGATTTATGTATTGGTGCTACGGGGAGCCACAAAAATAGATAGATAGATAGATAGATAGATAGATAAATAAATAAATAAATAAATACTCCGTAAAGGAAAAACAAAAACAAGAAAACATTAAAAGTTTCTGCATAGCAAAAGAAACAAAACGAAAAGGCAACCTAAAGAATGGCAGAAGTCCTAAAGAGACGTTTTCCCAAAGATGACAGCAAGTTCATGAAAAGGTGTTTAATATGACTAATCATCAGGGAGATGCAGATCAGTACCACAGTGAGTTATCACCTCATACCTGTTAGAATGGCATTATCAAAAAAAACTAGATAATAAAAATTGGTGAGGATGTGGAGAAAATCGAACCCTTGTGCATTGTTGGAAATGTAAATTGGTACAGCCACTCTGGAAAACAGTGTGGAGGTACCTCAGAAAATACAACTACAACATGATCCAGCAATCCTACTTCTAGGTATTTGAAGGAAATGAAATTATTATTTAGGAGAGGTGTTTGCATCTCTATATTTGTTGCAGCATTATTCATAATAGCCAAGATGTGGAAACAGCCTAAGTGTTTGCTGATGGGTGAGTGAAGAAAATGTGATGTATATGTGTATACACAAACAGAGAGAACTATTACTTAGCCATCAAAAACAAAGAGATCTTGCCATTTGCAACAATGTGGATGAACCTTGAGGGTATTATGCTAAGTGAAATAAGTTAGAGAAAGAAAAATTCTGTATAATCTTATTTACACATGGAGTCTAAAAAAGTTTAACTCATGGAAACAGTAGAAAAGTGGTTACCAGGAGTTGGGTGAGAGAAGTGATGAGGTGTTGGTCAGAGTGTACAGACTTCCACTTACAAGAATAAAAAATTCTGGGAATCTAATATGTAGCATAAAGACTGTAGTAAAACATACTGTTGTGTACTTGAAGGTTGTTAAGAAAATAGATCTCAAGTATTCCTACCATAACAACAATAAAAAATGATAATTGTGTGAGGTGAAGGCTATGTTAAATAGCCTTATTTTGACAAATATTTTGAATGTATATGTGTATCACATCATCACATTGTACAAAATGTTATATGTCAATTATGTATTAATAAAGCTGGGGGGAATATTAATTGACCCTGCATGTGTGATTCTGTTCCTGGAATCTATTGTAGTTCGATATCTATAGATTATTCTTAATCCATTACCTCGCTATCTTGGTACTGTAGCTTTGTAAGTAATTCATGAAACTGGGTAGTGTGAGTCTTTTAACTTTATTTTTCAAAATTGCTTTGGCTATTACAATACTTCTTCATATAGTACCTTTACATGTAAATTTTAGAATCACCTTGTTGATTTCTGTGAAGTATCCTGGTGGGATTTTGATTGGAATTGTGTTGAATCTAGATCAGTTTGGAGAGAATAAACATCTTAACTATTGTCTTCCCTTCCATAAACATGGCGTATCTATTTTGTTCTTTTGGGGGTTTGTCAGTACAAAGATCTTGCAAATAATTTTTAGATTGAGACTTAAGTATCACCTGCCTTTGAGTATATTATAGGCTACGTTTTAAAATTTCAGTTTCTAGTTGTTCATTGCTAATATGTGGGAAAATGGTGGATTTGTGTATATTTACCTTCTAATATATTTGTATTAGCATTTTCCAGAGAAACAGAACCAATAGGGTGTGTGTGTGTGTGTGTGTGTGTGTGGATTTATATTTACAGGAATTGATTCCCATGATTACAGAAGGCTAAGAAATCCAAAACCTACAGTGTGGGCTTGTAAGTCTGTAGACCCAGAAAGGAGCTGATGGTGTAGTTCAAGTATGAAGGTCATCTACTGCAGAATTTCCTCTTCCTTGAAGGAGCTCTGTGTTTGTTCTGGACATTTAAAATACTAACTTGAGTACTGTCATTTTCCCCCCATTTTTTTAGGAGGAGCATATTATTTAATATCTAGAAGTCTAGGGCCAGAATTCGGTGGTGCAATTGGCCTAATCTTCGCCTTTGCCAATGCTGTTGCAGTTGCTATGTATGTGGTTGGATTCGCAGAAACTGTGGTGGAGTTGCTTAAGGTAATTCACCTTTTCTCTACTCCTTTGCTTCCCACTTCTTTACTGAGGGCTCACATGCCACTCAACATATTATGTGCTAAGAAAGCAGCGATGAATGCAAAACTCACCCTTCGAGAACTTCAGTGTGTTAGGTAGACAAAGAGGAAAATTACAGAATGTCAGAAGTGTAACTGTAGGAGACTTGGGAAAACAAAGAGGGAGTAGATCACTTAACTTACCATCCATAAGTGGGGGTGACCAAGGAGTGTCGAGGGTTAAGGAGTGTTTAGCAGGTTGATAGGAAAGGTGGGATGTGGGATGTGGTACGAGGGGGCAGGGAAGAAAAGGAACAGGCCTGGAAGGGATGTAACTATAAATATGTCTGTATGACTGGAATACAAAGTGGCAAAGAGATTTAAGACTAGAGAGAGGAAAATGTATCAAGCCAGGAAGATTCTTGTTCAATATCAAATTAGGTCTTATTTTGTTTAGGGTTGGGGACCATGACTTGATGAAATATCGTGATATGACCTAATGAAATATCTGACCACAGTGTAGAGAATGGATTGAGGGAACACTATTGGAGATGGAGACCATTTAAAAGGTGGTAGTAGCTATGCTGGGAGAGGAGATGTAGCAGATATTAAGAAAATGATGAGGCGCTGGAGAGATGTGGGTGAATTTGACAGATTTAAAAATGTTGAATAAGTGGGTTGATGGTAACGGGAGAGAGAAATTAGAGAGGACTTCAGATTTATACACAGATTTCTGAGTTGGGGATTTAGATGGAAGGCAATAGCCTTCACTTGAGATAGAGAACACAGGACAGTTTGGTTTTACATGTCAATTTGAGGAACCAGCAGGGTATCTAAGTAGAGCTGGCCAGAAAGTAGTTGATAATACTGTTCCGAAGTTTAGAAGAGAACTTGTTTGAAAAGAATCACTGGATGTGTATAGTTAAAGCAGTAGAAGAAAAGTAGGATTCGGTATTATTAAATGAGAAGTACGTCAACTGACATTTCATGTTAGTTTGCTGAAACGCTTCTTCTGCAGTAGTATGTGGTACATTAGGAAGTGTAAAATCTGAAAACAGCTGACACTTAGATTGGCATTGCCCTCATTGGTGGAGGCCGAAAGGATGAAGGAAAGGAGGGCTTTAAGTAAACAAGCAATAAGATCAAGTTCCTGTTCTTTTATTGTTTAATTCAGTTTATGGGTGGTTTTTTTTTTTTTTGCAGATTTTTTATTGTATATGTTTTTAATTTCATCAATTCTAAACCACAAATACTTTTTTGCTCCTAGAATGGGAACAGTGTATTTGGACAACTGCATGAAAGGGTATTCATCTCTTACCTTTATGCAAACTAAAAGGCCATTTCAAGCACGAGTTCACTAATCACAATGAATGTAAAATATTTCTGCTATGTAACTTAAGAAAATCCTAACTGTTGAACAAGTTTAGTCGTATTATGATTTTTATTTACTGTTAGGAATTCCTTTTTTGATTTACTGCATCCAATTAAATGTAGCATTAATTTGATCATATTTTGATGTCATCGGATACTTTACATAGGTCGTCTTATTCATTTATTAAATAGGCGTTTATTCAACTTCTACATGTAAGGCACTGTGATAGCTCTAAAATGTTTCAAAAGAACTAAAGAGTTTACCTAAAATAACTAATCTTGATCTTACATTTATAATTTCCTTTCACTAGGAGCATTCCATTTTTATGATTGATGACATCAATGACATCAGGATTATTGGAGCCATTACCGTGGTGATCCTTTTAGGTATTTCAGTAGCCGGAATGGAGTGGGAAGCAAAAGTAAGTAATGACATCACTGGAATATCTGGAAATATTTAATGTATGAACTTTTACAGCTTTTGTTTTAGGAATGCTATAAAGTGTAGTAACATTTTTAGATTTTCAAAGTTCCTAAGCGATCATTTTCAGAGAGATTTATGTATAAGGTTACCTTTGAACCGACAAGATGGGGAATGTTTGGAGGTAGCCGTCAGTCTAGGATGCAGTTAAACAGGTACTTTTTACATTTTTGATTTCCTACCTCTCCTCTAGCCCTTTTTATGATTTACATTATATAGAGATGCTCAAGTCAGTATATTAGGTAGCCCTAATTAAACTGTTGGCTTTGTAATTTATTTACAAGTTCAATTTCAAAAATTACCTCAGGGGTGATAAAATTCAATTTAGTGCCATTAAGGATTAGAGAAACTAATCTTGCTCCTTGTTATTGAAATCTCAGAAATCTTGACTATCCAAGCCAGTACCATTGTTTCTGGAAAAAGTTGCTGAATTCATATATTAATATGTAGGCAGAGCGCCCAAATACAGGGGTGGGCAAAAGTTGGCTTGCATGAAACACAGAATTTATTCTTGTATTATCATTAATGAAGGCTGGCTTTTTGAGCACTTATGAGATTGTACCTGAGTGCCCTGTGCCATTGCTACTGTAGTAATCATAACCTGCATGCCTTTTCTATATGAACAACTATAAATATACTTTTGCCCACTGCTGTGTATTTCTGTATCTTTGAGAGAATATCCCTCACAGTACAGCTTTTGTTTCCCAAGTAATGCATGTTCACAAAGGTGCTGCTGAGCATCTCAGTTGCTTCAGATTTTTTAGTGTTTACTTTATAGATTTTATAAAATTACATATTTGTGTTATAGATGAGCTATGATAATATTTACCAGATCAAAAATTAGGACAATCCAAAAGAATAAATTTTTCATGATAGGTGAGACATTAGTACAAAATTAAACCATTTACTTATACATTTAACAAATTCACTTTACTAAAAAGAATTTCAATACTACCTGGGGCATTACCCTATAAGTGGTCCTTATTTCCACTGATTTCAGTTTTTCATGAGTATCTGCTCAATTTTATTGGGAGGCTGAGAGTGCAGGAGGAGAGGCAGGGGTGGCGAACTGGGTAGAAGAGGGGCTTAAAAGGTACAGACTTGCAATTACAAAATAAGTCATGGGAGGTGATGTTCGGTCATGGTGACAGTAGTTAATGATATTGCACTGAATACTTGAAGTTGTTCAAAGAATATATCTTAAAAGTTCTCATCACAGAAGAACTAACTGTATAGAAACAGATGTTAACTAGACTTCTTGTGATCATTTTGCAATATGTATGAATATCAAGTGATTATGTTGTACACCTTAAACTAATATATTTTGCTATGTATAATGTGCTCCCATGTATAATGTACACCCACATTTTTGGCCCAAACTTTAGGAAAAAATCTTTCATTTTCATTTTAATTCAATTTATTTATTTATATTTAGAAACAAAACCAATTACTGTATTCCAGGGCATTACTTTGCATACAGATATCATCATTGCTTTCTAGTTACACTTTTAATTGCCTAAGCATAAATAAAAGATTTAAAACATTTATATGGATATAGAATTAGTCCTATCCATGTATAAATGTGCATCCTTATTTTTCCCTCAAAAATTTGGGTAAAAAGTGCACATTATTCATGGCAAAATATGGTATATTGTTATATGTCAGTTATATCCCAGTAAAACAAACAAAACAGGAAAAAAGTGAAAGGGAAGAAGTGGTAGTTCTTGTAGGTTGTTCCTGTCTTCCAGTCCCATTGCTAGTTGAATTCCCCTCCAGGGTATTGTCTTCCTTTTATACTTTTCCTTCTTTTCATATAGCTGTCACCAAATCAACATGAGGTTTAGAGTTGGTCTAAAACTTGGGTTTGTAGCAAATATGTTGTCCATGTCTCAAGATTGTACTGTCAGGCGGAGGAGACAGGAAAGAATGAAAAGCCTACAGGGTTACGGAATTCACAAATAGTGCTTTATGATTAATGCACATCATTAATGTATTTCAAATAAATATAGCATCATTCTACTTTTGCTATTCATTTTCCCCCCACTGTATTGAACATTCTAGGATAGTACTTTAAAGATTGTTCATTTAATAAACGTTTATGAAACACCTACTTGGTGCTTGGCATTGTTTGGGGCACTGAGAAAACAAGACAGAAGTCCTTTCCCCCATGGAAGTTATATTACAGTGGAATTGAATCAATGTACAACATAAGAGATTTGATTTTGATTTTTAATATTTAAAATTCCAGGCTCAGATTGTTCTTTTGGTGATTCTGCTACTTGCTATTGCTGATTTCATCATAGGAACATTTATCCCATTGGAGAGCAAGAAGCCCAAAGGTTTCTTTGGTTATAAATGTAAGTAAAAAAGAATATTTTTAAAGGTGCATATTATACCAGTCTATTAGTAAATACCATTCTATTACTATATTTTAGATATTTTGTGATGTAATTGAGTTTGATGTAGTGACTAATTGGCAATTCAGTTTAGTTTTGTATCCTTTATGTGTGTTGCAATTGCAGTAAAAAAATCACTTTTATTTATCTTGCCATTTCATTATTAGCAACAAAAGGTAAACAAAAGGTAAAAAAAAAAAAATCTGTTACTGAAAAAAGGTGCTTTAGTTCTCCACTAATTTTGGGAATTTGTAAGTGAAAGGTAACTTTTGTTCTTACATGGCTTTTTCGTCCTTTTAGTTGTATTTCTGAGACAGAAAGTAACTAGAAATATTAGTTTCTGTGTAATTGCAGTTAAAATTTTCTACAGTTTGCATTATTAATTGTATGATAGTTTTCATCTTCTGTAACCCTTTTCATTCTGCATCTAATTTTCACTACTGGTGAAATTTACTTGCTATTATTTCCTAAAGGATCTATCTGTATCTTCTCCCCTCCTCTTCCAACTTGGCAGCTCATAAATGTATGACATAATTAGCTAGAATAGTAATAATTTATATTGCATTTAACTAGCACATCTGGGCCTATTTCAGTCGGATGTAAATAAATCTAAATATACCTTGTAATGTGACTTTTCTGTTTTGGTGGTTGATGCTGCTTGGTTCTCCTCTCTATATTAAAGGCAGTGTGAGGAGTAAACAGGTAATGTTGTTAAACTTGTCAGTTCAAATTACTGCCTAAGAGGGGGATTCATATTTTCCTCTTTTTTTCCTTTCTGATGTAAGAAGTACCTTTGTTTCAGTAAAGACCAGTCCCTCTACTGTATTCTGGATCCTATTTCTTTTGCTTTCTCGAAGGCATTTATCCTCTCATAATTGATTTGCTTCTGTGTATCAAAACTCTTACCTCCATATAAGCTTACAAACTTGCTCTAATAATTCCCATCCTTGAAAGTGCTATATCTCCTGTCTTTTATTCTCAGCCAAGTTACCACCTCATTTTTCAGTTCCTTTTCATGGACAAATTTCTCACATCTTTACCTCTCACTTATTCGTTATTTCAGAATAATTTCAAACTTACAGAGAACTTGAAGAATTGATACAAAAATACCTTACACCCTTCACCTAGATTCACCAGTGAAGAATGTGTTTATATTGCATCTTTTTGCCATATATGTTTTATCACTTCATAGCTACCTAATCGTTATTACTACGATAGCTAAACCTTTTGAGAGAAGTTGCAGAAATCATGGCTTTACCTCTAAACATTGTGTGTAAGCATGTATCTGTAAGGAAAAGGACAATTCAAGAAGTTTAACTTTGGCACAAGGCTAATATCTAATATATGGTCCATATATAAATTTTTCTAATCGTTTCTATAAAAATCTTTATAGCAACTTTTTCTTCCTGTTCCAGGATCCAGTTCATGATCATGTGTTGCATTCAGTTGCCATGTCTCTTCATTCTTTTTTAAAATGGTTCTGTACATAATCTTCAATTTCTTTGAATCTGGAACAGCTCTTTAGCATTTTTCCGTTTTTCATATTGATATTTTTCAAGAGTACAGGCCATTTGTTTTGGAGAACTCCATCCAGTTGTATTCATCTGATTAGTTTGTATTGACTCAGGTAATTTGTGTTTTTGAGGAACACTACCTGGACAATATGTTTTCCTTAGTTTATTCCACTACAACAGTCACATGAGGTCATTTTTCCTCATCAGTGATGGTTTTAACATCGATGACTTAGTCAAAGTGGTACCTCAGAGGTTTCTTTATTGTGAAGTTGCCATTTTCTTCTTTGTAATTAAGTAATCTCTAATCTGTGGTAGGATAGTTGGAGACTGCATAGCCTGTTCCCATCATACTTTTACCAAATGGTTTTATTTCCTTACTTTAAACCTTTCTCTGCCTTCTGTCTGTCAAGCTGACTGCCACATGGTGCTAGATCCAATGTGTAGTATTTTAGTCCTCTGCTTCTCAGCAACATTATACTCAGTTGTTCCATTCTCCTTGAAATAGTTTCCTTGTTTTATGTCACACTGATTGCTGTCTGTCAATCCTGTTACCCCTCCTCTTCCTCTCCTCTAAATGTCAGAGTTGCACAAGTCTGGTACTGGGCATTCTAACTATATTCTGTCCTTTGATGATGTGTTTCTCAGTGGCTCCAAATGCTGTAAGAGACTGGCATGTTTCTATTCCTGGATTTCTTTTTTAAACTCCATGCTTAAGTGTAATTGCTTATTCGACATTGCTCCTACCTAATCCTCCTCAGAATTTCCATTTGAGTACATGGAAGAAGCCAGGGTCTCAATGTTTCCTACTTACCCCTTTCCTTTCTAATCTTTCTCCAATCAGTATAGTATTCTCCCCTTATAGATTGAATCACTGGGCTAACCACCCAATTGGTCTTCTTGCTTCAAATGTTGATGCCTTCAGTACACTGTCTATACAGCATCCACATAAACCTTAATCACATCATGTCATTTGCATGTTTCTAAGCCCACACTGGCTTTTCATTATATTTAGGATAAAATCTAAACAGCTTTAAAATTTTGCAATGTTTCACCCCTGCTGATCTCACCAATCTGATTTTATTTTCCTCCTTACTGTATAAGAGCTTTACATTCTTTTAATTCCTCAAAAGAGCTAAGCCTTTTTCCTACCTCTGGGCCTTTTATAAATGTCATTTCTTATTCCTGGTGTAATCTTTTCTCTAATCATCGCCTGGCTGATTCTTGCTCAGTAAAGTCTCTTTGTAAGTGTCATCTCCTTAATTACAGCTCTTTAGCCTTCTGTGACCGCAGTGAATTAGATTCTCTCGTTTTTTATCGCAGTACCCTGTTTCCATAAGTACATTTGCTGCTGTTCGTAATGACCTGTGTTTTTACTTTCCGTGTAGCTCCCCATTGATACTCTTAGGTTCCATAAAGGTAGGAACACTGTCTTGCTTCCTGCTATTGTACCTCTTGACATACTAGTTGGCTTCAGTACAGGACCTGGTGCATTGTAAACACTTAAATATTGAATGGATGGATGACTAAATGAAAGTTAATTGTTTGTTTTAGTGTCAGGACTATCAGAATAGATAAGAACAGTAGGACTAGTTGAAACTTTCATTATTGTTGAAATGGAAAGGACCTTTCCTAATTTGCTTTAGCTAAAATTATCTGGAACCCACAAAATAGCCTCAAAAATCAAACAAGACATCGCTAGGAAATAGAGAAAGCTGCACAGATAACCATTTAAGTTGGGTGGGGGAAAAAATGGTTCCGGATTAGTATGATGTCCCTTTTGTTTTTCTACCTCCTTTCTTATTTCTTTGGCTTCTGAGGTTGAGGGGGTTATCCACGTTTTGATTTACCTTTGGACTAGTGGTAACAGTCAAGGTAGGGGTGATTGAAACTGGATTATTAAGTTAAACAAACTAGTAGGGGATATCCCAGGTCAAATCATCATTTTGATTATAAACTGTTCCCTCATATAAGAAAATACCAGTATGTGAATTAGTAAATATTAAAGAGTTTATCAGTTATTAGAACTGAAGAAATGTCAGGGATCATACATACCACTTACTCTTGGCCCAAACTATTATGGTCTAATTTGCTATTTGTTAATTGCCAAAAATATTTTGTTCTCTACAGCTGAAATATTTACTGAGAACTTTGGGCCAGATTTTCGAGAGGAAGAAACTTTTTTCTCTGTCTTTGCCATCTTTTTTCCTGCTGCAACTGGTATTCTGGCTGGAGCAAATATCTCAGGTGATCTTGCGGTAAGTACCATATTGAGTATATATTAGCACCATATTGATCATATATTAAAATGGTATACATACAATTATTTTTAAAGGTATACTTAAAAAACTCTTCTTGTCTTCTAGGATCCTCAGTCAGCCATACCCAAAGGAACACTCTTAGCCATTTTAATTACTACATTGGTTTACGTAGGAATTGCAGTATCTGTAGGTAAATAACCTTATATTTCTTTATATGTTTCAGAAATTTCATGATGTACATAGTATAAATAGTTATTTCATGATATTTTTAAATTTAGAAATATTTCAGGAAAAAAGACATGATGTGGCATATTTTAATTAAAAAGCAGTTTCAAGTAAACTAGTAGTGATCATCTATAATCACCAAATGATCTATTGCACCTCCTCTAGGATTTTGTTAATTATAATAAATCAGAAAATTATATAAGATCTTTTCTGCAAACTCTTAAATTTCAGATATATTTGTAGAAAATATTTACATGTAAAAGTAAATGCATTTAACGCTCTTTTCTCTTTTTTTTAAAAAACATTTTATCTATTTATTTTTAGAGGGGAAGGGAAGGAAAGAGGGAGACAGGGAGAAAGGGAGAGAAATATCAATGTATGGTTGCCCCTCGTGCATCCCCTGCCGGGAACTGGCCTGTAACCCAGGCATGTGCCCTGACTGGGAATGGAACTGCGATCCTTTGGTTCATAGGCCTGCGCTCAATCCACTGAGCTACACCAGCCAGGGCTAACTCTCTTTTCTTTAAAAATTCTTGAATATTTTCATATATGGTGGTGATTTAATACTTTCTTCTAATCTCATTATATGAACATTGTTTCAAGACCATAAAGCAATATCTACCATTTTGTTTATCATAAAAGCTGATTTTGATAAATGGGATATACTATGTTGAAAGAAAACACTTACTAAAGTCTTAATAATTTGAACAAAATAGTGTTTACCATTTTATTACATTTATGGACACATAGCAGTTTAGAACTTGACAGTGGTCATCCAGTCTCTAAAATCAGTGTTTTATAGATGATGAAATTGAAGTTTAGAGATTTCACTACCAAGGATAACTGGTGCTTGCTTTAAAAAATTGTTTTTATGGCAAAATAGGTTTTAGTTTTTGTT
>PVKU01008548.1:0-72343 GCA_004027475.1 Anoura caudifer | reverse complement strand
GTGGAAAACTTATTTGAACAAATAATAAAGGAGAACTTCCCCAATCTGGCAAAGGAAATAGACTTCCAGGAAGTCCAAGAAGCTCAGAGAGTCCCAAAGAAGGTGGACCCAAGGAGGAACACACCAAGGCACATCATCATTACATTAGCCAAGATTAAAATGAAGGAGAGAATTCTAGAAGCAGCAAGGGATAAGGGCAGAGTCACCTACAAAGGAGTTCCCATCAGACTGTCAGCTGATTTCTCAAAAGAGACCTTCCAGGCAAGAAGGGGCTGGAAAGAGGTATTTCAAGTCATGAAAGTCAAGGACCTACATCCAAGATTGCTCTATCCAGTGAAGCTGTCATTTACAATGGAAGGGAAGATAAAGTGCTTCTCAGATAAGGTCAAGTTAAAGGAGTTCATCATCAAAAAGCCCTTATTATATGAAATGTTAAAGGGACTTATCTAAGAAAAAGAAAGCAAAAAAAGATAAAAAATAGGACAGTAAAAAGACAGCAAACTCACAGATATTAACAATCACACCTAAAAGAAAAGCAAACTACACAAACAACAAGACCAGGAGCAGAAACACAGAAATGGAGATCACATGGAGGGTTAGCTACAGGGTAGTGGGAGGAGGAAGGAGGGGGAAAAGGTACAAAGGATAAGTAGCACAGACGGTGGGTAGAAAATAGGGGGAGGGCAAGAATAGTGTGGAAAAAGTAGAAGCTAAAGAACTTATGAAACATGGACATGAACTAAAGGGGGGGAATGTGGGTGGGAGGGGAGTGCACGGTGGAGGGGAATGATGGGGGAAAAATTGGACAACTGTAATAATGTAATCAATAAAATATAATTTTAAAAAATCAGAATCTCATTATTAGCTATAAAGACATGTTTTTATAAAGGGGGTGCTAGTGTCAGTAGTTGTAATGGTTAAGATGCTCAGTTGGTTCCTCTATAAAATATATAATAATAACTGTTCCACTGGGTTTTAGCATGCTTTATAGAAAAATAATATGTATGAATGTACGTAATATAATAATAATGTATGCAATATGTATATAGCAAATAGCAAGAGCATTATAAGTAGTAGTTTATATATTTGGAAACTTGATAAATTGCCCTTGGTGAATAAAAAAATTGGAAACCATCTGAAAACAAGCAACAAGTAAACAAAGAACAAGCAAAAATTTTGCCTGTGCATTCATATAACCTCTTAGCCTATATGTCTGGCTTATTTTGGTGTGCTTCCATTTAGAAAGCACCACTTCACAGATTATATTTCACAAAATATGTGTGTGTGTGTGTATCTTTCTAGAGAGAGAGAGAACCAAAACCTCTAAAATTCAGCAATAAATTTTAGAGTGATCTGAACACAAAAAGTTCTTAAGGCAATTTTTTGTTACTGGTTCTAATGACATTCATGAAAATGTGTGACAACCAGCTGTTGGTGTTGGTGAGTAACTAAAGCAGTGCTTGGATAGGTCAAATTTATATTAAGTTCAAGGTTACTGCCATTAGAAATTCTCCAGACCTAGGAGAGCTTATATGCTCCTTGGGGCTGTGAAACAATGCTAATTTTCATAGCTGCCTTAAATGTCAAATAAAGACTCAGACACATTTTAGTTATACTCTAGAGATCAGTCAAACATCTCAGAGTAATTTTAGATGAATCAAGGGAGAAATGACATAGTTGGGCTTTAGGGATTTAATTTAAAAAAATAAAAACACTAGACCTTCTTCTATTCACTGATTAAGTTTTTCTTAATCCTCCTCTATACCTGGTTAATTTAAAATTGAATCTAGGGTTTAAAATATATTCCTTGTATTATAAGAGCAAGGGAGTGGGGAGAGAGGACCACACAGATTTCCCCAGGAGCTCAAAGCCTGTACTGACTTTTAGATACTGATCACAGCAAAAACTGGTGTCCCTCCATGGAAGGGCACCAAAAAATTCTAAGAATGTGACATTATCAGCAGAGATAATATACTACAAATTTACTGTACTAAGTTCTTTCTCACTGGAAAGTAATCTATAATAGTAACTTTATAAATCTCTCCAGACCTTCTTATTAATGTCCATGTTAAAGATTTTATTTTGTTTTGTGTGTGTTGATGAATCAATGGAGCATGCACTTAGCAACACTAATACCTGAAAGCAGGGGTGGTATTATGCAGACTGCAAAAAACTGGGCCATATCCCTAAGACATCTAGGTTCAAGCCTACAATTACTGCTTTGGTTTTATAGCAGACAGGAGATTTGGAAAAAATGTGATCTTAATGTCACAAAAGAATCTTAAGATCAGGAGTCCAAGGGTAATAAGGAAAGCTAAATCTAAAGCCTCACCTCAACTACTCTGTCACCAAGGATTTGCAAAATGGTGGTGTTTCCCCCACCCACAAGCTGCTATGTTGTAGGAAAACTATTCTCAGAAGTAGACGAAAATAGCACTAAAAATACAGATTGTTGTACATAGCTGTAAGCAGGACCCATTAAAATTCTGGTCAATAAGCAAATTCATTTCATTTTTATCATTCTTTTATTCTCCCTTTAAGTTGAGCATTTTTTCTAAATATTTATTCAGCATGTTTTATGTTCTTAGGAATGTGTTCAATGCTTTGAAAGAAATAAAAGAAATGTGTAGACTCCTTTCTAAAGCTTAACTCTCTTAAGAAAAATGAGTTATAGGCCCATAGAATTGTTACACAACAGTGCCAAGCAGCCTTGCCGTGAAAAGGCAGTAGACAGTGGAGGCTTGAGAGCTTGTTGAAGATACTGTAGATGAGATAAGAATGAAACTGGACATTAAAGGGCTGGTAGAATTTGAGTAGGCAGAGAAAGGCATTCTAGGCATTGGTTTGCAGGAATTTCCTTAACAAAGGAGATATTTTCACCATGAATTACATATACAAACTTATACTCCTAGATATTGTTATGTTCTTAGATAGACATTCAGGTCTTCACAAGGCCATTTACAGGGCTCAGTAGATAGACTGTACTGATTGTGGTAATTTGTATGCACTCTAATCAAATACATCTACTCAAAAGCATGTGAATACTCTGAAGCAGGAGGATGCACAGGGTGCTGCCTCAGACCAAGAGGACACATTCTGCTTTGAAAGTTTGGGTAAAATATTTCTGGACAATGCTTATGTGTTCATGTTTACATGTTCATACTTATGTGTGCAATGTTATGTGTTCATACTTTGAAAGCATGACTAAGTATTATGAACTATTTTTTCACATGTTGTGTGGTAATATTTAGGAATGTTAAAAAGCCTTAGTGTTCTATTGAAACTGGTGTTCTGCCTTTTGATCCAGGAATGGGCAAGAAATTTAAAATGATGGCAGTTCAGTGAGCTCTGCAAATAATTGACCACCTGGTAAATTTCATTGCTGCCCTATGACAAACTAAGATCTGGAAATCTGTCCTAAGCACTAGGCAACACAACCTAGGTGAGGTCACCCACAGAGCACACTACGCTCCTGTGCCATGTTGACCTGCATTCCTTCCACAGCTTCCCTTCTGACCTTTCCTGATCTCTGTGACCGATCACTGGTCAAAAGAAACAATAATAGTGTATGCATAAATGTAAATATTAATTTGTCCAAGAAGTTCCATATCTTTATGTAGATATTGGAATGTATGTGTATGTGTATGTGTACATATACACTCATATACATGTACATATGTAAGCTCATACACATACATAATACAAAAGCATAATTAACATGTATTATTTTAAAATGTTGCATTTTCAGAACAGCAGAAGGGAAACTTAGACACATTGTATTTGATATATAAAGTTATTCTCCTTTCTTTATTTTATATAATTTATTATAATATTCTAATATAATATTCTTGAAACATTTTAAGAAGGCTTAACCATTTTTGTTCTATAGCAACAAGCTTATTGAAGTCCCTCCAGACAATATTCCACTTGTCATTCATTGTAAAGGCAGCCTCAAAAATGCCTTTGTTATTCTCTTATAATAAACCTAATAAAGGGTTATCTTCACAATTAATACCTTATCTGAAATCTCAAAGACATTGCCCCCAAAAAACAAGGAAATATCTCTCAAAATAATCTTATTTTCTGCTTATCAGAAGCAGATTTGCTTTATTTTTACTCTTAATGTATTTTGTTAAATATTTTTGAAAGCATTTTTCCTAGATAATTTTTAAGAGATAACTAATGATTTTTTCCTTTCAATCATTCTTCAAAGATAATGTACTTATAGACAGTCTACTAATAAGTTGTGAAATTTAGCTGTCACTGATAGCTGAAATTCTAAAGAGTGCTAATTAGGTAAATAGCAATTTATCAAAAATGGGAGAGTAGAATGCTCTTGGAAGCTGTGAAAACTGATTCAGTGTGGGTTACCATATATAACACATTGACTGATAATACTCCAGGAAATAAGGTACTATAAAATTAAATTATGATAACAGTAACCACACTTTATCTATGAAGAAAACTTTAGAACTTTCTTATGTCTAATAGTTATTTTATTATAATTACTATTAACTTAGAGTATACTGTAAAAAAATAGTATACTATAAAATACTGTAAAAAAAATACCTATTTGAATGTTGGGGTTATTTGAATCCTGTATAAGTAGATATTTGTAAAGAGTAGTGAATAAGTTTGATTGCCTAGATTTTTAGAAAGCATCTTTGAATATCAGCATTTTTTAAGTCCATTTTACCAATATCCTTACACCAACTGTCTGGGCAGAATCTCTGGCTGATTTAACTAAGCTATGTGCTTGAGATATTGGGGTAGGTACAAGTATCACGAATGCCTTCCCAGCTCTCCAAAGGGTTGGCAGCAGCAGGCCACCTGAAAAGCCTGCCAAGCCAAGATGAAGAGTAGAACATCTGCAGGTAACTATGGTAAATGGTGCAGTGTAGACAAGAAAGATTAAATGAATCATGACATAAATGAAGGAGGAGAATTTTTGGTAGACAAAAATAGCCTCAATGTTTCAGAGCTGACTTCCTTAACAATTAAAAAATTTTCCAAAATATTCATATCTCAAGAAAAAAACAATTTTCTCATTTGGTACTTTTAAGGGAGAATTTCAAAATATTATTTTAAAAGCATTATTAACTACAGCGTTATTTACAATCACCAAAATACGGAAGCCGCCCAAGTGTCCATCAGCAGATGAGTGGATAAAACGACTATGGGACAGTATACAATGGAATACTACTCGGCTGAAAAGAAGAAAGTTTTACCCTTTGCAAGAGTATGGATGGACCTGGAGAACATTATGCTAAGTGAAATAAGCCAGTCAGAGAAAGACAATTGCCACATGATTTCATTTATATGTGGAATCTAATGAACAAGCTGAACTAACATGAAAAGTGGGGACAGACTCATAGATGGAGAGTAGGTTGACAACTAAGGCAGGGGGAGAGTAAGGGTGGAGGAATAGAGTGAAAAGGAAAAAGGGCTCATGGATATGGACAGCAGTGTGGAGATTGCTGAGGAAAGGGGTGTAGGGGACTAAATGGTAATGGAAAAAAATACAATAAAAAATAAAATAAATAAAAATAAAAAGCATTATTGAAATTAACCACAGTAATTTTCTAAGCATTCACAATAATACAGCAAATATTAACAGGCTAAACTCTGAGACAAAGAATTGTCAGAGAGATTGTTCTTATTTAATATGAAAAGACTCTTTCTAATGCAATGAAACAGATAATTGTGGCAGGTGAACTCTAATGTGAATAAAAAGCCCACTTAGATATCTGATCTCAAGCAATAATTGATTACTCTTGAATAATTTTTTCCTCTTTAAGATAAATTTTTTTAAAAGAGTAAAAAACAGAATAGAAGGAGGAGAAGAGAGATACAGTGAATCTCTGTGGGTGGTAATAGATTTGGGACAAAAATTTAGAATATAACATGAAAGGCATTTAGCAGGGTGTTAAGATAAAAACTAGATAGAGAGGTTATTAATGCACTTTGTATGTTTATCTGGAGTCCTCAAATCACAGAATAATTCTCGTCTTTCTCATAGGCAGCTCTAATTCAAGCATTCCATTGTTGATTACCCATTAAATATAGAAAATATGTTACAGCACAACAAACATTTTTTTTTTCTTTAGCCTCTGCTTTCAATCACTCCAGATTGTTTCCTCTGACACAAATTTGGTTAATCGAAGGCATTAGAAGATCTCCCACCGAGGTGCTGGAGCTGACTCAGCCACAGATTGTTAAATTTTCAGGAATTTCGTGACCTGGTTTTAAACTGTTGATAGCTTGAAATTGCTCATAGTGGGAATATTCACACCATGGAAATAGGAAAATGCTATAAATCAGTGCTTTTTACCAATACATTCCTGCCTTTTACTTACATATTCATCCAGAGCCTTAAAAGGTCCCCATTATATTAAAGATTCTCTTGCCTTTGGAATGAGTGTCCAACAACAAAATAAATCACCATTAACATTGTCCCCCACACAGGAAAGAATAATTAAATGTTTATGAAGCACAGAGCACTATGCTAGGCCATAAGGGAAAAGAGCTGCAAGACATCTTCATGTCCTGAGAAACTCAAAATCTATTCTGAAGGGAAGGAGATTTACATATAATTTTTAAAATGCAATACAATGCAGCACAATGAAAGAGCCAAAGGAAAAATAGAGAGTCTCCTTGTGTCTTCTTTCTATAGTATGTGGCAAAGCAAGGCCTTCAGAGGGCAGGCAATGAATCATGAAGGAGACAGAACTCAGGACTGCGAGAAGCATAGAACGAAATATAGCAGAGAAGTGGAGAGGAGACTGGAACCAAGTGAGAAAGGGTACCAAGTGAGAAAGTGAATCAAGTGAGAATATCTAGAGAAGATTAAACTCATGTCACTGGAAAACATGGTTCAAGTGAGAAGTGCAACACGTGAGAAAAAGCATGAGGTTTTAGAGACGGAGAGACCTAGATTTTTGAGTCTTCACCTTTACAGTTGCTAGCTGTGTGAGGCGACAGCACTCCGCGAATCTCAATTTTCTCCCCTGTAAAATGGGGATAACTTCGCTTTCAAGGTTTCTATGAAAATTAAATAAGTTAATGTGTGTAACACCTGAAACACAGAATTTGATACACAGTGGACACTCAAAAAAACTTGGCGGTAGTTTTGTCCATCTTCAAACCCTCACGGTCATGACCATCAAGAGCTAATGATTTGGAAAGGGAGCTGGAATTCAGCATATGAATTCACATTGCGGGGTTCACTGATTTTTAAAGCAACAACTTTTGAACTTTTTTCATTACTGGAAAGACATTGAAGGTTTTGAATGTAGAAATGATATGTTTGAAGTGGTATTTGGAAAGAATATCCTGGTTATAATTCATGAACATGTCTTTGGAGTTATATAGACTTGGGTTCTATAATATGAGTTTATTGAATTACTTAGGATTATTGAATTCTGCTATTGGAATGGATGGAACTCACAGAAGTATTAAACATAGATACTAAGAAAACCCTTGTCTCATAATATTTAGGTGAAACTCATAGGCAGGGTCCAATTATGGGCCTGTGTCTGTGTAATTCCCCAGGGCCCCACACACAGATGGGCCCTGTGCTTAATCTAATGCTCTGACGTTGCATTCTTGTAATTCTTAATAATTGAGATTTTTTATGTTTACACGGGTCCTTGACTTTTCATTTTGCACTAGGTTCTACAACTTATGTAGCTGATCCTGCACATAAGAGGTTTTAATTACAGCTAATAAATATCTTATAGCAAACAAGCATATTTTATAAGATGTGTTCCAATACAGATGGATAGTAAGTTAGTAAAGTGTAATACCTGACAAAGAAAGTCAGAAAATAGATAGCAAATATGATGAATAAATAAAAATATTATAGCCAGAAAGGGATAAACAGACCAAGAATGATCCCATCACTTTGGGATTGGTATCTGTCCCTGCTAAAAATTGACCACTCATTGGTGGTATCCAGTATAGTTATGTTCCCTCCTCCTGTGTTCGACTCAAGAAAAGCAGTTACAGTTTATGACATATCAACAGGCTAGTTGACAAAGTAATGCTGCGGTCAGGTGTATGTGCCCTGTGTCATTCTGATAGGGCCACGTCTTCCTCATTTCATGGGCCTCTTTGGGACCTCAGTCCTCTTAATCATACCCTCAGTAGAGTGTGAGAGACAGGGCATATGAACACTGTGAACTCCAGGATTCAAGAAGTGTGATTCTGTGGCCTGCAATGCCACTCTATTGCTAGTCTAACTCCACCTTGTTAATTTATCCCACCTCTTTGCCTTCGCTTCTCACTGTGCTTTAAATATCCTGTCATCTGATTTGAGCATGTTAATTTGGTTTGTGAACCTGTCAGTCCCATGACTTCTGGGAGAGCTTGACTGGTGGTATACTTAGAGATCATCACATCAAAGCAATTTTCTGAACAAGATCATTACTTAAAAATGGTTCAAACATAAATAATTATTTATCCTCTCTGAGCTTTATTTTCCTTATATGAAAGCCAAAATAATAATACCTACCTTGAAGAATAGTTGCAAGTGATAAATAAAATTATGATAGGAAATTAATAATAGCTAAATTTTATAAAATGATTACTAGGCACCAGGCACCATTCTCAGTGCTTTAGGTCTATTAACTGCTTTGATTCTCTCTATACCTTTGTGAAGTACTACTACTTTTATCTCAATTTATAGATGGGGAAAACTCAAGGATATAGAGTTTAAGAAACTTGCCCAAGGTCGCAGCATAAAGCTTGATACCTAGTAGGCACTTGTTAACTAGTAAATAAACTGGATGTCAATGTACATTTTGATCTACAAAGTTCAAATATACTGATTGCCTTAGACTCTCCATTCTTTGAATCAGAAAAGCAATCTCCCCAAGATACCTATAATGTACAAGAACTGAAGGCTTATTCTTTAGTTGAGGTGTCAGTTAAAAGAAACCCGAATGGTTAAGTGTGTGTGAGTCAGTAGACATGTTTAGAAGTCTCCTTGTGTGGAATCCCTCATTCCTCCACAATAAGAGAGGAAGGAAAGGCCTTTGTGAACTAAAGTAGAAATTATGTTTATTGCCTAATAAAAAAATCTCTAAGTTCCAAGGAAACTTTAAAAACAGGGTAGTTTTCCAAAACTACCCTGGTCTGTTCTCACTTTCCTAGAAATGTATTACTTCCCCTAACCAAAAAAATAAAATAAAGTAACAAAAATAATTGTAGGAGAACACAGGTAGGTTGAGTAAGGAAAACTGTTCTATTAATGACAAGCTAACAGTTTCAAGCACCTGTCTAAATGTAAATTAAATCCTGAAAGTAATGTCCTTTGCTTCATTGTGTGTTTCATTAATAAATCCTCAGGCCTAGTCAGCCAATGAGCAACTCCCAGAAATACTGGGCCAGGGTGCTACAAAGCTGAGAAATTAAAGCAGTTAGTATTGTAGTTTAAAAAAAAAAAAAACATTTTATGCAAATAAATATTTTTAAAATGGCTTCTGCACAACAGCCAATCCTATGCAAAAGTATACTTGGAGTGCTCCTGTACCCTAACTCGTAGACTCATAAAATGTGAGAACTGCTCCCTCCACCAAATATTCCCCAAATAAGCTTCTTTAAATATCCAGTTAAGTATTTTTATATTACTAGTCACAGAAGCATTTTTATTTCAAATGAATGCTTTATACAGAAGAGAGAAACTATAGGTCTCCTCTGCTTGAAGCTGGCATTGTGGCCAAGAAGGCCGCCCTCGCACCTCCGCCTGCCTTGCATTGAAGGGATTTCACCAAACCGCTTGACCTCTGAGGACAGCAATTTGAAAACCATGGGCCACAATTCAATCCCTTCATTTTGTAAATAAATGAACCGAGGCTCAGAGAGGTGAAGTTAGAGGTAGAGCTTAGATCAGAGTCCGAGTCTCTTTAATTTTCAATCTAAAACATGTTCTATATTCTACTAAAACAAAATAAAGGGGTTACTTATTTAGGTTTAGTCAGAGGGCTTTTAATCCACGACATGGAATGTTCTGATATAGTTAAAGGCTTTAGGTTTCAGGATGAGTAATAGGTAGACCTGTTGTTTTCCACCCAGGTGTTTTATTTCACCTGTGGTGGCTGCTACCAGGTTACTGTAACCACCTATTATAGGAGGAAACATCTAGTCATCCTAGATGTTTCCAATTTCTCAGTTATACCACATACAACTTAAAAATAGTTTATACTTAAAATCCTCACTATTGAATATTTTCTTAGTTAGGTAACTAATGAAAAGTAGGAACTGACTTTCAAATAACTAGAAAATACACAACAATTTTCCTTTCCCCATCACCTCCCCCTCCACACACACACATAGTCTCACCCATTCAATAGACCATTCACAGAGTAGAATGTTCTGCTTAATGAAGTTTTCTGTTTCTAAGAGTTAAAGGCAGTCTCAACCTTGACTATATATCAATGACTTTTAGAGTAAAAAAAATACATGTATTTTTACACACATTACACACACACACACATACACACACACATTCCTGGTCTAAGCTAGATGCACATACCCCTCCACCCAAAGATTTTTATTCAAAAGATATAAGGCTACAGAAATGTGTGAAACTGGCTGTGGCTAGTGTAGTTCAGTGGATTGAGCACCAGCCTGTGAACTGAAACGTCACTGATCTGATTCCCTGTCAGGGCACATGCTTGGGTCGCCAGCCAGATTGGGGGCATGCAAGAGGCAACCAATTGATATTTATCTCCTTTTCTTTCTCCCTCCCTTCCATCTCTCTCTAAAAAATGAATGGGATCTTTAAAAAAAATGTGTGAAACTGTATTAATAAACAGGAAAACATACACATTGAAAAACACCATTGTACAATGATGGAGGAAAGGAAGTGGTTTCCCTTCATCCCTAAAGAGCAAGTTCTGCTGCCTTGAAATTGCAGAATGCTACTTCCTGGGCCACATCTGAGAATCCGTATAGATTTATAACCCATACTTAGAGCTTCTTGCCACTGTATTAACTGCTTATGTTAAACTGTCTTTGCACCATAAGTTCTGAGGATACTAATGCCCCCAGTGGTAGACATTCTTTGAAAATGTGAGAGCTATCCAAGTGTCCCACAACATCCTCAGAACTGTAAGCTTTCTGGGGCTTTCCTCTAAAACATACCTTGAAACACTGACTTTCTCTAAAATCTGTTTTAGAGTTCAAAGCCCTAAGTGAATCCTTGGAACCCAGACACAGGTCCAAACCTGTGATCAAGATATGTGCTCCAGTTACATCGAGCCTAGATCCTTGCCTCAGTCCATGGATTTAGCCAGGAGTGGTGACTGGAGGCCAAGTCTGGGAATAACGTAATGTTTCTTCAGAAACACTCTTTCAGAGTTAAATGTGCTTGTAAGATATACAGGGAAGGAGAGAAGCTTCCTGACTCCCACATTTTAGTAACATTGGGGTACAGAAAACTTTACCTACGTGTACTATGAACTATTGATGACCACTTGCTCAAATAATGTGAATAACTGAAATCCACGGGGGAGAAGCTCAAAACAGTACTCAAAAACTGACTGAAAGACAGATCAGGCACTACAGTACCAGCAATTTCATCAGAGGCTGAAACAAGAAGAATCAGGCTGACCATGGTGATTGGCACCTATTGTACTGAGAGTTGCAAAATCACAAAGCAGGAAAATTGGTCATGGAGAATTGTCACAAGACAGTGAGCACTGTTGACAGGAGAGAAACTACAGCTGTTTCTTCTCTAGGCCTAAATTCGTGCTTCCGTTCTGTGAAGCTGGCTTTGGCTTTGATGTGCTGAATCACTGTCTTGATAACATGCCTAAGTTACTCCACAGCTGCACAAGTAGGAGACAGCAAACTCCGATGCATACTAGGTCCAGCCAAGTAGCATAAGCAAGTGACGTGGACTGTTTGGGAACTACACAAACTGGAGAGAGAGTGTCCTGTTAGTAGAGGACAGTGATTGCTCAGCCCCAGCTCTTTTTTCCATGTAGGAATGTGTCACCAGACCTTCCTCTTATCCAGGAGAAGCTGGACATCTGGGATTCTTTTTTAAATAGAAAATGGCCCACTTTTAAAAGTTTGACAAGAAAGAAAAAAACATTATAAAAATACCCAAAAATGTTTACAGTGGTAAATTTTATATTATGTATATCTTGCCACAATAAAAAATAACAACAAGAAAGAAATGAAAACCATGTGAACCAAATAAAAACCACCTGCAGTTTAGATTCACCTGTGGACTTCCTATTTTGAACCCCTGCCCTCTAATAGGGCCTGGTGTTGGCCTTGCCGTCATCCCCATCCCTATCTCTTCCTCCTTTTAAAGATGGCTTAGTCCCTGGACTCAGGATCAAGGACCCAAGTCCTAGAATCTGCCTCAAGGACCCCCTGAGGGTACATTTGAAAATCCTGAGAGTGATCTGGCCCTGAATTCTGCCAAGTTGTCAAGATAACCTGCTTCCTTTGCTGGGGCATCAAAGCTTTATTGCCCATCCAGACTGTAACCAATGTGTTACCATCCCTCAAAGGTCCTAAGGTAGCCAGTGTCTAGGTCTATTTCCACCTCGTCCTACCAGGTCCACACTCCCTCCACCTCTCCTGTCACACTGTAGGGAATCAGGCACCATCACATCTGTCCTGAGATGAGAAAATTATCGTAACTTGCATTTCCCAGCTACGTGCCAAGTTCCGGTACCATGCTAAGTGCATTACATGAATTATCTCAGTTAACAATTCCCATAACCCTGAAATTTGTATAATTTCATAAGGAACCTGGGGTCAGAAACTACATAATTCATGTAAAATTGCATACATTAATGGATGTATAGAGTGTGGACAACTACTTGAAATTCAAGCTTAAGTCTGAAGGCCATGTAGGCCCCATTGCCTTAAAAGGGAGATACAGGCAGGGGAGAGTAGGAGATGTGTTTCTATACCTCCACGCAGGTGGAAAAGAAGATACTCTTTAGCATTCTTAATCAACTTCATACCATGCTTTGAAAGTTCACCATATCATCACTTACCAATTTTGTGACTTTTGCGTACAGTTACCTATGTTTCCCAGGTTTGAGGATTTCATGGTCAGAGATATTTTAAAATATATTTTGGGAGCCAAGATAAGGTTGCCAAACTTCCATTTTGCCAAGTGTAAGTGAAGTCAGAGATGCAATACAGTTCCAGCAGTAAAGGCGTTTAGGAAATGTTGGACTCTGTTTAACCTTTTGTGACTGTTTAAACTGTCTGTGGCCTCAGGCTTGGCTGACTACCCAAAAAGCCAATATGCCACCCAGAGATAAGCATCACGCCCCCAGGAAGGAGGTTAATGAATGTATAGAGTGTGGACAACTGCCTGAAATGCTATCTGTTAACTTAGACATGCAATGTTCTTTCTGGTGGGCTAAGTGACTACCCACCATATGGTTTTACTATTAACATCCTATAAAAAAAGAGACCCCGTCCCGGGAGGGGTGTGGTTCCTCCTGTGGGCCACCACTGGGAGCAGGCAGCTGCTTTGCCCATGCATGCGAGTTTCTCCTATTACAGTTATTATGAATATGAATAAAGCTACGTGTCGGTTCATTGGAATCAATCCTGAATTTAGATTTTGGGGGCTTTCACCCAACACCAAGTAAAGATAGTTTCAATCTATCACTTAGCATCATGATCACTTCATTGAATGAAAAACGTGTAACACACACAAGTGCACATGCATGCACACATGCATGTGCACATGCACACACATTAGTTGGTCCATGGAACCAGGAATGCTGCTTGCCTTTGCCTTCCTTCACGGCTGGTGTGTACATGTGAATGCATAAGAGTTCCCAGCAATGATTGCACAATGCAAAACTGTGCTTGGAAAACTATTGTGTGAAAGTTATAAAACCTTACTTCACAAAATAAAACAATATCATTTCAAATGATGACTAGGTTCCCACCTCACAGGCTAGATCTAAAATATCTTATTTTTAATTAGTTAAGTGAGACCCCAGAAGGTTAAACAATTTGTGTAAATAATACAGAAGCTTTTTCATAGCCAAGACTAGAAGTGAGTGATCCTGGTAGCTACTTCAGTTCTCTCTTCATCACCAGGGGCAATACTACTATAATTTTCACATTAATGCATTTATACCATAATATTTAACATTGTAAGTCAAATAGGCTTAAGGAGGTATAGCTTTGGACATGTCCCACTGTTTTTAAAAATAGTTGTGTGAGAAAATGCAATCTGTAGCATGAACTTTCATGCAAACATTTCACAGACACATTCCCTTTTTTCATGTCCCTCCTCCCCCAAGCACCATAGCAAGGAAGTATAATGTGATCCTCAGAGGGGAATCCATTTCTATCCTCCAGAAAAGGACAATCATGTGACTTTTCACATTAGAAGTTTATAAATCTGTGTGCCCGTGAGTGTTTTGCACCTTCATCAGTACTCAACATAGGACTTAAACCGACTCACTGACATGTAACCTAATTAGATTATTAACATAACCTGTAATTAGAATAGTATTTACTGTCCTGTTGGCTTAGCATCCTCCCTGCACTTCAAAGAGAGCTGTGACATGAAAATGTCATTTGAGGGTGGGACTCTGTAGAGAAACAAGAGTGTGCAATTCACACAAACTTGTAAAATTCAAATATATCTTTTAAAGAGGAAGAGTAATAAATGTATTAAACTAAGGATACTCTTAGTTCAAGAAATAAATAATCAAAGGTGACCACAGGAATTATAAGACTCAAAACAATATATTTGCTTATAGTTTTAAATTTGTAATTATTAACCTGGCTTCTCTAGTGGTATGGTATGTGTATATAGTACATGACATATTATATAGAGAGACATGACCATGAGAATTATATATAATAATATGAGTATTACATATAGTGCTATATGTTAAACACAGATAGCGCACAGAGGATTTAGGAGATCACTATCAAGGAAAACATTTTTAATTATGAAAAGTAGCATCATACCTGAGAACTTCAATTTTCTTCTCCATTTTCCAAGGCTTGCATTTGACATTAGCAATCATTTGTCTTTGCTCGTCTAACTGAGCCTTCAGTCTTTCCAATTCCTCTTCATCGATTTCATCATCTTCATCCCTTTAAAATAACAAAAAATAAAGTTATGTTTTACTTGACTTCCAGACCTAAAGAAAAATGATGTCAGAAACTCAGTCATGTATCAGCGTGGCTGTACAATGTGGGTACTGAGATTCATAAGCATTGATTGGGGCATGGACCTGAACACAGACACAGGATTTCTGGGATTATTATAACTTTTTAAAAACAGTATTTACACTCTAATGTCCTGAAACTAAGCTGTTCTTACAAATACAGTCCACAAGCTCCCAGAAGAGTTACAGATCTATCAAGACTATTTTCTCTCTTTGTTCTGTTGTACACTTCCCCCCACCAATTCTATATTTCAGTTTTAAACTTCATTTTTCAGTAAAGATAGTAAATTAGAAGTGAAGATGTCTTTGAAGTACCCTTAAATTTTTTGAGTTAGCTCTGACTCAAGAGAAAGAGAGAAAAATTGAAGTAGAAAAAAATAAAATATGTATTTCTCAAAGCTAACTTAATCTTTTAATTAAGCTCACAACTTCAATTGATATCAACTGGAATTATATTTGGTGGAAGTGAATCCTTTGAAGAGGCCTTCAAGGGAATCTAGTTTCTTACCGAGCAAATAAAATATGTCTTTTTTCTTCTGTGTTCCTAGTATTGCAAAAATATTATAGGAGCCAGAAATTGAGGAAAATAAAATGAAAACATGAGCAACATAACTTTAAATTGAGGAATGTAATGCCATATTGTAGAGATAATTTTTTGGTAACAGATTATTTCATTTACTAAGCTTTTGTCACTTGAGTTCAAACTCGCGTTTTTATATTTACTATTGCAACGCTGGGGCTGAGATTCTAGGGCACATTTTTGCTTTGTCAGCTGGCTCAACATGAGGTTGTCAATAGGTTAATACTAAGAAGGACCTTGGTCTTCTCGTTGGTCTTCTGTTTGTTTCTTGCTTCTTCCCCCAGGAGCTTCAGGGCACCCCACAGCTGCAGAGGACTAGCTGGCCAGTTTGTCCAGCACTAGCAGAATGAGTTTTGTCACTTGAGTGTCAGCCCCCTCTGCCATGGTTTCAGCTCTGTAAGTCCCTTCTCCATGGTTCTAAATTTTAATTTCAATCTCTTTCCATTATTCCTCTAGCCCTTCAGTGGTAGCTATTTCCCACAATTGCTATCACTATAATACCTTACTGTTTTCTTTTCACTTTTCCAATAACCTAGTTAACAATTTATTATTTTTTAAGCAGTTCCTTGGGTAAATGTTCTTGGTTCAATTAACTGTTGAAATATTTTTCTACTAACTAGATTCCACAGACATTGTGATCTGACTCAGAGTTAGTCAGAAATATCTTTTGTTGTTCCCTAAGTTTATGACTAAACACAGGGAAAACATGGCGAAAGCTGTTTTTGAAAATTCCAGCTGAGAAACAGGAGAAAATATCCATAGTTTTATAGTCCACTCTATAAAATGACTTTGCGATCTCCTTCCTTTCTCACCAGTCCATAGGTTTAATAATATCATGATTGCTGAAACACAAATTCATATTAAACCTCCAGAATATAGAACAACATGTCCTATTGACAGTTTGTTTTTTGAACAATTCAGATATTTTTGCTTAGAATAGTAATCCTGACTCAAGAGAACTATAAAACTATACTCCACTAAAACACAACTCTGGTTGCCATTAGGTTATTTCTGTTTTAATTACTTGATGTTTATTATATAAAGTCATTTTTTGTTTTTTAATATATTATATTTTTTCCATTACCATTCAGTCTCCATATACTCCCCTATCCCCAGCCATCAACACACTGTTGTCCATGTCCATGAATCCTTTTTCTTTTTTTGCTCAATCCCTCCATGCCCTAACCTCCCCCCACCCCACTGGCTGTCATCTGCTCTCCATCTATGAGTCTGTTTCTGTTTTCCTTGTTAGTTCAGCTTGTTCATTAGATTCCACATATGAGTGAAATCATATGGTATTTATCTTTCTCTAACTGGCTTATTTCACGTAGTATAATGTTCTCCAGGTACATCCAAACTGTCACAAAAAGTAAAATGTTCTTTTTTACAGCTCAGTAGAATTCCATTGTGTAAATTTCCCATTGTTGTTTTATCCACTCATCCATTGATGGACACTTGGGCTGCTTCCATTATCTTGGTGATTGTAAATAACACTGCAATGAACATAGGGGCACTTACGTTCTTTTGAATTAGTGTTTTGGGTTCCTTCAGATATAGTCCCAGAAGTGGGATCACTGGGTCAAAAGGCAAATCCATTTTTAATTTTTCAAGGTATCTTCATACAGCTTTCCATAGTGGTTATACCAATCTGCATTTCTACCAACAATGCAAAAGGGTTCCCCATTCTCCACATCCTCACCAGCACTTGTTGGTTTTATTTATTGATGATAGCCATTCTGACAGGTATGAGATAGTATCTCATTGTGGTTTTAATTTGCATTTCTCTGATGATTAGTGACATTGAGCATCTTTCCATATGTCTGTTGGTCATCTGTGTGTCCTCTTTGGAGAAGTGTCTATTCAGGCCCTTTGCCGATTTTTAATTGGGTTGTTTGTTCTTTTAGTTTTAAGTTTTATAAGTTATTTATAAATTTTGGATATTTACCCCTTATCAGATATATTGGTGAATATGCTCTCCCATTCTGTGGGTAGTCTTTTTATTTTGTTGATGATTTCCTTAACTGTGCAAAAACCTTTTAGTTTGATATAGTCCCATTTGTTTATGTTTTCCTTTTGTTTCCCTTGCCTGGGAAGACACATCCAATAAAATATTGTTATGAGCAATGTCCAAGATTTTGCTGCCTATATTTTCTTCTATGATTTTTATGGTTTTGGGTCTAACATTTAAGTCTTTGATCCATTTTGAATTTTTTATTGTGTGTGGTATAAGAAAGTGGTCTTGTTTCATTTTTCTGCAAGTATCTGTCCAATTCTCCTAACACCATTTATTGAATAAACTGTCTTTAGCTCATTGTATGTGCTTGCTTTCTCTGTTGAATATTAATTGACTACAATGGTGTGGATACATTTTTAGGTTCTTTATTCTGTTCCGTTGTGGAACAGAATGATCTATGTGTCTGTTTTTATGCCAGTACCAGGCTGTTTTGATTACTATGGCCTTGTAAGTATAGTTTGATATTAGGTAGCATGATTCCTCCAACTTTGGTCTTCTTTTTCAGGCACTGTTGCTATGTGGGGTCTTTTGTTGTTCCTTATACATTTTCGAAATATTTGTTCTAGTTCTGTGAAATATGTCATTGGAACCGTGATAGGAATTGTATTGAATCTATAGATTGCTTCGGGTAGGATGACATTCTAATGATGTTAATTCATCCTATCCATAAACATGGTGTGTCCTTCCACTTATTTGTATCATCTTCAATTTCTTTCTTCAGTATCTTATAATTTTCCAGGTATAGGCCTTTTACATCCTTGGTTAGGTTTATTGCTAGATATTTTATCATTTTCTGAAGCAGTTGTGAATGGGATTGCTTTTTTAACTTCCATTTCTGTTAGTTCATTATTGGCATATAAAAATGCAACCGATTTCTGAATATTAATTTTGTATCCTGCTACTTAGCTGAATTCATTTATCAGTTTTAGTAGTTTCTTGGTGGAATCTTATGGCAACAAAAAATACTGGAGGGTTTTTTTTCATACATTTATAGCCATAGTGTGTGGGGGGTTTTTGTTTGTTTGTTTGTTTTGTTTCTTGCCAATTCAAATAATATGTGAGTTGATTTGTCCTAGGGGGGAAATACATTTTAATAAAAATGATTGCTTCATTTAAAATTACTCAAAAAAATTATTTCCATATAGATATAGACTAAATTTAAACTACATAGATAATCTTTTACTGAAATCTTAATGGAAACTATCAAAAAGAAAAAATATGTATCAAGAAACCATCAAGAACAGATTCATCACATTGAGGGTTATCAACAGGGGAGTGGGCGGGGGAGAAAGGGAGAAAAGGTACAGAGAACAAGTAGCATAGATGGTAAGTAGAAAATAGACAGGGAAAGGGTAAGAATAGTATAGGAAATGTAGAAGCCAAAGAACTTATATGTACAACCCATGGACATGAACTAAAGGGGGGGAATGTGGGTGGGAGGAGGTGTGTAGGGCAGAGGGCAATGAAGTGGGGAGATGGGACAACTGTAATAGCATACTCAATAAAATGTATTTTTAAAAAAAGAAAGAAAAGAACAGATTCAGTTAGAAAAAAAAATTAAGACTAATAACTCAGCCCTGGCTGATGTGCCTCAGTGGATTGAGTGCCAGCCTATGAACCAAAGGGTCGCTGGTTTGATTCCCAGTCAGGCACATGCTTGGGTGGTGGGTCCAGCCCCCAGTAGGTGACACGTGAGAGGCAGCCACACAGTGATATTTCTTTCCCTGTCTTTTTCCTTCTCTTCCCCTCTGTCTAAAAATAAATAAATAAAATCTTTAAAAAATGTTTAATAGACTAATAATTCAATTATTTGATATTTTAAGTCTTTAACTTTCCCACTCTCCCAAAATAACTCGCAATATTTACATTTAAACTTTATATTACCTTAAAACTTTATATTACTAAGTGTCTATTAAGAATCTTACATAAAACAGTATCTAATGTAACCTAGCATCACAAAAGAATAAAAGAATGATCTATTCAATATGTAGATTTGCCATGTAACTATGCTTATTTCTTTATGTAAATTTTTAGATAGCACTTATGGGAAACTTCCTAACGCTATATGCTTTCCTGCTATCTTAAACCTAGTACTTCATATGTTTAACCTATCCCAATTCTATGATTCCTTCAAAACTCATAATGAATGTTTTTCAATAACTCCTTTTCTGTTTAGCTTTATGAGAATAGTTTTCTCCAAAACAGCAAACCACTTCTTCTGTGGCACAGTTATACTGTATTATTTTATAATAATTTGTATCTAAGTGGTCTCTTCCCTACCTATATTATGAACTTCTAGAGAATGCAGGCAATTGCATATTCATAATCCATGTACACCAAAGACATTAGCAAATTATCTTCCACAGAAGTGGAGCTGGATAAATATTTATTGACTAAATTATTATATTCAGAATTTCTATGGATAAGGTTACCATTATTAACCCAGTGCTTGAAGTACACTAAATATAATAATGTCATCCAAGATAAGTGTGGTATGGAAAGACATTTATTCCTACACTTAGTGATCCAAGCAAGACCGGTACATTTTTAAAGTCTTTGTTGTTAATGGTTCATTGCTACAGGTGGATCATGCTATGCTACAAGGTGCAGTTGTTGTTGGATAAGTTACTTTCAAATATGCAGGTAATTAAAACTCACCAGGATTACAGGGAAACTGTTTTTCTAGGAACCAAAGAAAAATATATCAGAAGGATATAACACAGACATGCTTCATCTTTTAAAATTTAGGGCTAATTTGTGCAAGAATGGTTTTCTATCATACATTTAATTTATTTAAACAAAGTTGTTAGAAAAAAAGGAAGCATAGTGAGCTGAATTTCTCCCTGCTATGAACATATTACTTATTCACTTACTACTGGGTCATGAGAAGTCTGTAATATTGTTAGGGATAACTCCAAAATGTCTAACAAAGCAGTGTTTCTTAACTGTCTTCAAAGATAGAATTATAACCCTGGTCTTAGTTCATGTTACATATTTTGTCAGCACAGGGAAATTCCCTATGAACATTTAAATTTTAAAAGACTATAAATTAATTAACCTATATAAGCATGCCCTGATTTGCCTACTTATCTTCCTCAAAATATATTTGTTAATAGTTTCTTTTTTAAAAAAGATGCTTATCTTCAAAATGAACAATAGAAAATGGACCTTTAAACAGAGATCAGAACTCTCAATCATCCCAAATAATTTATGATACTATTTAGAATAGTTGCACAATTTGTGACTGCAATAATATAATTTGCAAAATATATGAAGATGAAGTTCATTTTAGCCAAGTTTGGCTCTATGGAGGAATGGGGAGGTATGAAGGCAGGAGAGCGTGTAAGTTGCTCAGAATCAGATGAGAATGGGACCAGCTAAAGAGCAGCACTCTTTAGCAACACCCAGCTGGGGCACATGCCAGGGACAAGATTCCCTCAGGCAACAGAGGCCAAACCTGGCTAATTCTTATGATCATCCCTAGAGGTTGAGCAGTTGATATGAGGGCCTTAAGTAGACCAAGAAAAGAAAAAAATTCAAACCAAATTCATTTTTTTATTTATTTTTTTTTAAGATTTTACTTATTTACTTTTTAGAGAGAGGGGAAGGGAGGGGGAAAGCAAGGAAGAGAAACATCAATCAACTGCCCCTCGCATGCCCCCAATGGGGGACCTGGCCTGCAACCCAGGCATGTGCCCCAACTGGGAATTGAACTGGCAACTTTTCTGTTTGGAGGATGATGCTCAGTCTAGTGAGCCATACCAGTCAGTGCCCAACTCACTTTTTTAAACGGACCTCTCATAGGTAGAGAGAAAAGGCAAATTCTAGAATATGACCTGTACCATGCCTATTTTTGGTAATGTTTTCTTAATGAAATACTATTGTCAGATACATAAGCTTCACTAATAAGAAATATTATAATTAATATTTAATTATAATATTATAACTATTAATTATTAATATTATAACTAATTAATAAGTAATAATAAGACATGGAACTTAAAAGTATGTTGTCTTTTGTTTTTTTAAGGAACAAAGTATAAAGATACTTTAAAAAATGATAGAAATTAGGAAAAATACCAGAGTAAATATTCAAAGCAGGTGGTGTTTCTTGGTTATCAAAGAAAGAAGAAAGAGTAGGAGCTTGGGAAGGAGGAGGAGAAAAAAAAGAGGAGGAGGGAAAAGAAGAAAAGGGAGAAGATTTAAAACATAAATTAATACAAATATAATAAAGAAGTGTTACTTTTATTTTAAAAGGAACCACTGTCTATTAATGCTAAACTTCTCTAGCTGACAAAATTTTCAGTTGTATTTAATTACAATTATTTATGAAGAGGAAAATAATAGCTAATTATTAAACACTGTAGTGTGTCATCTTAGAAGGATATCTTAGAAAATGTCTCATCACTTAAAGTCCTAGGAGTATTTGGGAAGAGATCTCATCAGCTCGTGATGATTTCATGGCCCTACCACCTGGGATTGGCAAGAGTAAGTTGGCTATTCCCTTAAATCCTTTCCAAGTGCTCTAGGAGTTCTATTATCAAATTTGTTTTACATGCACACTTTTCCAACCTATTTGTTATCTATAAATTTCTGGAAAGCAAAGACCAGAAAATTATTTTCTTGGATTTTCCCTAAACAACATTTAATATATTATTCTACACAAACTCAGTACTTAGCAAAATGTTGGCCTAGTGGAACTAAAAAACAAAAGATGTATTAAATAGGAAATGATAATTCCAATCTTCTACAACAGATGCTCGTACACATTGTCTTGTTTGGTAATGGAACAGATAGTTAACATTTTAGGCTTTGAGTACTACATACAGCTCTGTCCCATATTTGCCTTTTTTCTATTAATAGCCCTTTAAAACTGTAAGAACCATTCTTAGCTCTTGGGCTAGAATTAGCCATAGTTTTCCAACCCCTGCTCAGGAAAATAAAGTGCTTTGGACTCACTGTATAGGAGTTTTCCATTTGATTAATAATGCACATAATTAATGGGATAAATTTAAAATACTTAAATTAATTATAATATGTTAACAATGATGAGAGTTTAGATCTCTCATAAAGGAATTTCTCTTAGGCTGTTTTTAATATATATTCATTTGTAAATTCTATTTTAATATTCAAATACATTTAACTAAGTGGAGTAAAATTGCAGCATCAGATTCAGCTTGTCTTTCTAAAAGTAGTTTTAATTGCCAATCTTAAAGCCAAAGAATGCCTGAAGGAATGGTCTCTCAGCATTGGGTGTGTGCACAGGAGTAACAATTTCAGTTATAGATCAGAACTAACTTACGCTCCTCTCCTCAACTTCTTCTTCCTCTCTTTTTCTCTGGCCTTTTTTGTTTCTTCGTCCTCTGGTTCAGGCGGTGGGTCGTCCTCACTAATAACATCTCTGTTCCGTTTCCTCTGAGGTCTCAAGCTCTCTCTTCGTGGTAACTTATCTTCATCTTCCTCTTCCTCTTCACCTAAACACAGCAGTTAATGCTTCAGTGAGCAATATGACAAAGTGCTCTTTCATGCTACCAAGTGTATTCTTACTTTTTGATTACATTGTCATACATCTGACACCATAATCCAGCAATTTTCCACATCACAATAAGATGTACCATGCCCTATATATTTCATAGCCTGCCACTTGAATATATTCATATAGAATCTCATCTCCTTCATGATTCATCTACTCAAATATGTGAATGTGAAACTATAAATTTTAGTAATCTTTAGAATTCCAGTCTTCATTTACTTGGGTAACTAGATGACTCTTCTAGTTTAATATCAAACGATGATCTCTAAATCCAAGTTTAGAGATTGCAAATCCAACATATAAGGGTTGTTTAATTAACTACTATGTGTTTACTACAACTTCTATCTCAGAACAAAGGACAGGAAAGACAAGGAAAGGCTATAAACTAGAATAATTTTTAAGACATTAATTTAGCCCTTGAGATTTCTCAATTCAAATTACTCTCATTCCTGATTCTAAATATTTCATTGTTTTTCCTAAATAGTTCTTTTACTTTCTCAAATGAAATTGGTAGTGATTACATTTGCTTGACCATCTATCCAAATAGAACAATTTGTAAATATAAAGTTAATATAAAACTGAAAAAATGATTTTTTTCTTTAACTAACAATGTCTCATTCTGTCCATAACTTCTTAGAGAGCTTTCAGGTGAGGAACAGAACGAGAACTCAGTTCCATTCTTCACAGTTTATCACATACAATCTTACTTCACTTTCATCTCTGTAAAATTCTGATATTCTTAAGTTTATTCTTAAGTAGAATAAACTACTATAAAATGAAATGTTATCACATTTGTCACTATCTCATAGGAAAAAAACTGTACTTCAGTGGAAAATTATAAATTGTCTTCAGCATACTCTTCTGTGTTATCTGATTTTGATTCTTGGGAGCTGTTTTGTAACTCTCTAAATTATAGATAAATAGATAGCAATGTAAAATAACTCTTGTCTGTAGACACTCTGTTCAGTAGAGAAATAATCCTCTCCCGCCAAAACACACACATACACACACAACAGTTATGTCTCCCTTTGCACATCATTTCAAAATTCCTAATCCATAAATATATCTGTTCTTTAGATTTACCTTTGAACTGGTTGTAATGTCTCATCAGACTGCTCATTAATTAGTTAAATATGTTCACTTTTGCATATATGTTTTATCTTTTGACATTATTTACCAAAACTTTTTCACTGATATTTCAAATCATTGTCTAGATTACTAAAGTTTAGCTAGCAGAGGGAAACAGGAAGACAACTTTACTAACTAAGCTTTGAAAACTACTCTATTATCAAAATCAAGAATGAGTTTCTACTGGTTAAATATTGTGGCAAATGTTATATGTTATTTGTCCATTCTGGTGTTCTGAAATTTTACCCGCCTTAATTAGGCACATTAGTCACTGACTATAGAAAGAGCAAAGCTTCATAGGGATTGAGAGACAATTTCACCCATATATAATTCAGGCACTCAAGCAGCCACTTAGTACTCTGCATTTTAGTATATTTGTATTAAAAGTGAACTATTAAACCTGCAGAGTTTTACCATGGAGGAAAAGTATATGATTCAATTTCTCTTTTACCACTTAGGAATGAAAAGGCAGTTCTTCATGCTTTAACTAGTTTCCAAATATTCAAATTCTAAAAAAGTAAATGTTTGCAGTTGCCTACTAAGTGCAGATTTGTATATAATGTTACCTTTTAGAATGGGCTTGATTCAGTATTAAAGGTAGCAGAATACGCCACCTCAAAATATGACTACTGGAGTGAAAAATATACCACTCCCAAATGTGCCACTTTGGTATATTGATTGCTTTGAGCTGCAGACACTTGAGAAACAGAGAATTCAGGAAGAGGCTTTCTCTGAACTCCTCTTATCAGCCTAATGACAAGTCCTCCAACAAGAATTCAATTGTCAGAAATTCCCTCCGCAGGAGTTTCAGCCCCAGGAAGGCTGACAACTCATAGAACAGATGAGTAGAAGTCCAGACAAACTTTGTCACACACTATCATACTTCCCATCTGTTCTTTTAAGGGCCCCTTTGTTTTTCCTAAAAATCATTTATTCTCTCTCAAGAGGCCATATCCCCCTTCCTTTTCCTTACTGAGATGATATTTAAGTCTAAGCCACGTCAGAGAGTTATTTTTCCTCAGTATCTCCCATATACATAAGCTATATGTGTTAATGAAATTGTTTTTTCTCTTGATAGACTATCTTATATTACAGGGATCTCAGAAGGGTAGAGGGAAAATTATTTTTCTACCTCTACAGTACTCAAATCATGGTATGCAGAATCTGTGTGAGATTCTGGGCTGTTTTCATACAGAATGCACTAAATTAATGAAAACAATTGGCATTGTAAACATTCACCTGTGTTCATATTGTGCTCAGGTTATTAAATTGACAGTGTTGATGTGTCCTGTAGTTGAACTCTTCTTGAGATACTGCTTTTTCTTTCAGTTTTGGTAAATTTGAAGCTCTTGCTCACATAATTGTTTTTCTCCTGTTCCAGCCCATGAGTGATCTGCATGTCTAGACAGGAGTTTCAGTCTAGGCTCTTGAGTTGAACATACACAAAGTAAAAACAATAGAGTAATTTGGACAAAATACCAATAAATTCAGTTCAAAAGAATTTATTTATTTTAATCAAACTACCTGATCAGCTTTGTCAAAATGATCAATCTGTTCCATTGTAATAGATTCAGCCCTAGAGAAAAGGTTTTAAGATGAAGAATTTAACAGGGAAAATGGTACAGAAATAAAAAAGCAAATTCTTCTGGACAACCAACTACTTTACCATGAGTAACTTATACACTGGGTGGAACGTGTGTGCGCCAACTGAATGGAATCTAGAGCGGAAATTCTCCTTGCTGGGCTGACCCCTTCTGTGAGAACATCAGAAGTCACCCGCACACGCTCCTGTGCTCACATGTGGCAACATAATACCACAAGATGAGAGAATGAACCCCCTGGACTCACTGCTAGTCCTCAAGAAACACATCGCTGTGGGTCTACCCCCACTTACTTGAACTCTCCTCAGTATCATCATCTTCTTTCTCCTCCACTTGGATTTGTACTGTTGAAGAAAGAAAAAACATGGTGACTCTTTAAATAATTGTACAGTTGTCGGTAACTATTTTTTAGTGTTATTATTTTCTTAATAAAGTTCTTGCATGCAGTTAATAAAAACACTTTTCAGTAAACTTGTCTAAATGAGCATGTTTATTAAAGATCCACAGCTCTAGCTTCTTATACAGTGTTGTGCAAAGACTTCTCTGCTTCATTGCCTTTGAGGATTTGCAAAACATATCAATTTTAAGCCTGTCAGCTCAATTTAAAATAAATTCAACCAAAATAGATTTGTATTACAATAAGTAGACTTGAGGTTTGTTGAATTATTTTATTCTATGACAACTGAATTTTTAGTAAAGCTATATCCACATGCACAATTTGGTTATTGTAATCAAATTAACTTATTAAAATAAAGAATATTTCATCCTTACAAGCTAACCAACATCAAAAAGACTTTCAAAATGCTTAAAGCCTGATATTTCCTATTTCAATTGGTTCTTTAAGTATTTTATGGATATATCCTAAATTTTCTAATATTTGATTTACCTTGATAATGAGAAGATAAGTGATATTATAGTTCTTTCTAAGACAAAGAACTTTTCTTCTGTTTTCTCTTATGCCATACTAAACCATTGTCTTATTTTTAGTTTTTCTCTAGTTTTTTAAAGGCACATAAAAAGATTTTCTAAAATTTTTAATGCAAATTAATATGGAGAAATTTATTAATTGGCAGATTTTCCCCCTTGTCAACTATTGTCCATTCATTATGGGTTTAGTCAGCCAAAGATAAAGCTCTGCAACTTGGCATGGTAAAAATTACAGCAGCCTATTTCTTTAAAAACAATAGTCTAGTAACTTGCTTATAAAATATTAATTTTGTCATATTTTTGTTTAAGGTGGATGGGCACAAGTCAAAAAAATCAAAGATGACGACGATGTTGCTGTGCACACAGGAAATGGCCTCCAGTTTTGTTTCCGCTCATGCACCATCAAAGGTTATTATTCAGAGCTTGACAGGCATATTGGAAAAGCAACACAGGCCAAGAGTTTAAATTCCATTCACAAAGAAGATTATTGTAAAAGCACTTTTTGCATTTAAAAGGCATCTGCATAAAATTTTTTAGAAAATGCAAAAATGTTATTACTCAACATCAGCCATGCAATGTGAAAATAAGTGTTCTTTTGTTGAGAATGAACATATGCTTTCTGTCACTGGATGTAACTGGATCTGCACAAAGATCTTTATGTCACCACTGAGAGTTCACATAGCAAAGGCAGACACTTCTAAGAAGATATTCTATATTCAACAACAGATCATGGTCTTTTATTTGCAATTAATGCCACCTCCAATCTTCTTTGGTCAAAGAAGAATTCCTTAGGAAGGCATAAGATTAGTCTTGGAGCAGTGTCTGGTCAGTGTGTATAATATAGAAACAGCTAAGGACAAATAGCAAAGGCTGACACACAGCCTATTCTGTAACACGCCAAAGCAAAAGTTCACAGACAGTATTACACTGGTTTGTGATAACCAACCCACTAGACATGGTTACATAAAGTTAATTAAATTAAATAAAAAAAATACTAAATGAACAAAAATATAAGAAAATCTTTAGGAAAAACTCATATATTAAATAAAAGCAGCAGAATGAAATATCCCAAGCCAAAGAGATAAACATCAAATCAATTTCCTCTGGTAACAGGGGAGAGAAAAAAACTGGGCTGAAATCATAGATCATCTTTTCAGGTATAAGACAGATAGTCCTAAATGACGATTAAGTGAAACCTAAAAATCCATAAGATGAGACATCCTGGTAGCTGCAAGTAAAGAACTAAAAAAGGCCTATGATTTCTAAGTGATGTAATGAGAGTATTGCGGAAATAGCCCCTTCCCACCTCTGAGTGACTTTCCTACAGTGATTCTCATCCACACACGATTATCTGCATATTCTCATTAGGTGTCCTCATTAATCAATAACATTCCTTCATCTAGAAGTTGAGTCAGGACCTGTAAGGAGTCATTTTTATAGTTATTGTGATCACAATTGGTTTGCTCTTGATTCAAAGCGTCAGCAAAGGCATCATCAGCATCACGAACTAAACTGCAACACTATGACCAGGAGACCAAGACTCTGTTATGAGCCTCAGACCAAACTTGATTTTAATGGACTATTATTTGGCCTGAAAAGCAACTGTAATGCTGGTCTGTATCTCCTACATGTCAAAGTGATGCTAAAAAATGAAGTTAAGAAACCCCTCCAAGACAAAAGGCCTGTGCAAAAGAAATTCAGAACACTTACATGCGAGCTACAAACTGTCATTCCCTTCTCAGACAACTTCGGGCACGGCCTCTTGCCATCCCTTCTCTCAGCAATCCTAGCAGTTTATTTCCAATCATATGACCCCCTCATGCTTTGGCTGCTTCCCAAAGCCTATTGATTATGTACTTTAAAAATAACCTCTCTCCTGGGGAGTGATTTGGAGGACAGTGAATAAGAGAAGGGAGAGATCCTGTCAAAATGTTGGAGGCAGGAAGCAAAACTACATAGAAGTAAGCTTATTTAAGGCAGGAATATGCAATAGGAGCAGATGAACTCCTAGGCAACCCAGATCCTCATTTCATGCAAATAGACCCAGTAATTAAAAAAAAAAAAAAAGTAAAAGGAAACAATAGCAAAATGTTTCAGGGGCACATTTCAGAGGCATTGGAATCATTCAAAAAAGTGAATGTTTTTCCAGGCTTTCTTTTTTTAAAATCTATAGCACTGGAAGTTGTTTATTGTTCTTGAAGATCAAAGTAGCCAAGTGGCTGGGAGAGTTAAGTGATAATGCCTGTTTCCCTAACCCACATTTAACTCTTGGTGGGATGTTTGTAGCACCAGGTTATTACTTTAGAAACTGGAAATGTATTTATTCCATTAGCATTTATTGTATCCTCACGAGAGACTACAGAGCAAAATGCTCTGGGATGGGACTTCGTAGACTGTAGAAGAAAATACAACTGTCTTTAAGGAGTCTTGCTATTTTATAGCAGTGAGTTCTATGAGTTATGAGTATCTTATTTATCTTGCTTGCATTATAGCAAGAACATATTAGTTAGGTTTATTAGGCTTTGGGGGTGTTTTTTTACAGGGTCCCTTTTTGTGTATGAGAAAATGTTCATGTCAGCCCCTTCCATATAAGTGGGGCACCTTTCACCTCAGATTAAATTACCTGGGCAACTTAATGGGGGAATATTATTCTAAGCTGTAACAAGGACATTTCCAAATTTTAGCTGGGAAACCCTTGTCATCTGTATGGCATGTGACGTGGGATGTGAGAAGAAAAAAAGAATCAAGGACAATGCAAGGATTTTGGCCTGGGCAACCAGAAGGATAGAGTTACAAGAAAAAGGGACATTAAGGCTATAGGGAGAATAGTATTAAGTGGGAAGATCGGGTTGAAGATCAAGAGTTTAATTTGACATGTTGGATTTGAGATGCCTATTAGACATCCAAGCGTAAGTTGAGTGGGCAGTAAGTATTTGAGTCTGGAGTTCAGAATAAAAGTCTGGGTTGTAAATATAAATTGGGGAATTATTAGCATTTTGATGACATTTAAAGCCATAAGACCAGGTAAGATCTCCAGGAAAAAGAATGTAAACAAAGCAGAAAAGAGAACTCCAAAGTTGAGAGGACAAGAGGAAGAACCAACCAAAGACAATGAAAATAACAATCAGTGATGTAGAAGGAACACAGGAGACTGTGGAAGGCAAATGATGTTACATCAAAAAGATGTCTTAGACTTCTAAGTCAAGTATTATGAAGACTGGAAATATATGATTGGGTTTTGTAATATGGGGGTCAATGATGACTTTGGCAACCATAGATTTAGTGAACTGGTATAAAGAAAAGCCTAAATTTGAGTGGCTTTAAGAGAGAAAAGGCAGTGAGGAATAGGAGTCCTCTACACTAGCTAGAATGTTGGGAAAGATCCAATGAAAATGAGAAATTGAAGGTGTAGGTTATGAAATGAACCTTCCATAATGTTACTCAAACAACATAAATTATAAATTCTTTTAATTTATCGATGTCATTTTTGGTATTTGACTGAGACTTTGATAAGAGACCGGGCAACTCACTAATACACCCCATGCTTATATATAGCGTCCACTGTATAGCAGTTCCGAAGTATCTGACTAATGGATGGAGAAGGGAGAAGGAAAGAGAGAAAAAAAGGATGGGAAAATGTAAGAAAAGAAAGGAAAGAATATAGCAAAGAAAGGAAAGTAAAAGAGCAAAAAATGGAGTGAGAATTTCAGTAAATGATAGAAAAAAATACAAATGTAAAGCTAAATATAAAGTCAAAAGTTGCATATTGTCTTTGCCATACATTATTTACTTGTATATTTATGCTTATGTAAATAAATATTAAAAATATAAAATATTATAAATTCTAAATTCATATACTAAATAGTATTCCATATTTTAGAAATACCTCGAGTTTAAAACTAGGTCATCTTTAGCTATTTCTTCTATCAATGATTTCTTTAACAATTTAAAGGTTAAGGAGCTAGAAAAATGTGGACAAAATCAAAGTGCCTTCTTCTTAAGATAGTATTCCAAAGTGAAATTTGCCTTGTTCTTTAAGAAAGGAGAGTTATAAGGCCCTTAGCAAAACTGTGAAACCTCTCCCTTCAAGGAAAAAAAAGAGAGAGGAAGACAGACTAATAAAACTATGAAAAAGAAGCTACCATTTTTTAAAAAATCCCTTTTAAATATAACACCTTTATGAAGAGACACAGTATGACTTTTAAACTCTGAAAATTCTAGGTCTGGTGCCATAGTTTTGATTGTGGCAATGATAATGATGATGGTGATGCAGATTATGATATGGAGAAAATATACATTTATGGATATATATGGATTGATGGATTTATGAGCTGTATAATAAGCTACAACCAAGAAGAATATTTAGATATTCTGCTTTTCTAAAACCAAAATGAAGTTAAACCAATTCAAATTTTAAAAGAAATGAATAAATTTATCCATAAAAAAGTTTCCAACAATAAACCACTTGGATGCTAGATACCATCACCAAACTATATTTAGGTAGCATCTCCCCTGTAGAGATTACTTAAGCATTCTACTTTCATTAATTTATGGTAATATTATTATTGGTGGGCATGAAGAAGGGAACCAAAGCCACTCTCTGCAAATTTAATAAAATGATGGGGTGTGATTGTTTCATCCTTAAGTATAACACCTAACAAGACATTAAACTGGATTCAGTTCAACTCAGCAGCTCCCTTTAGTTTTGCTATATGAGGGCTAAAAAAAAATAATACTTTTCATCCCACCTTCTAAATTCTTCTAGCTTAGCTAGTAATCAAATTAACAGAGACAAATAAACCAGAAGAAAATCAAATTTTAATAGTGCACATGGGGAGTTTATATAAACATGAAAATTCCAATGACAGTGAGGCAACATTAGGTATTAGGACTATTTGGACAAAAGATAAAAGGAGGAAGCGAGGTCTTAGATTTCAGAAGTGAGAATCGGTGATTTACAGATAGCTGAGGAAGAGCAGAACATAATTGGCAGACAAATTCTTGCCAGGCAACTCAGAAACAATGGAACACAGGTGGTCTCTAGCTTACAGGCCTCTCCCTGAAGCTCTCCTATTTACCATATTTCATTCAAATTAGGCTAAGACCTAAAATTTCCTTCCTGAACTAGGGTTTTCTCTGATTCTCTGCGGGTAGAGGCAAGGGGGGAGGGTCAGATGTTCTTTCTGAGTCTTTTATTTCTTGGTAAACAGCTTAAAACCAATATCCTAAAAGGCAGCTTCAGTGTGGCCAAACTTTGATCCCCTTCAGCTACTTTTTGGTAAGAACAAGAAGACACCCATGACATTTGTTTATAATAATCCAAGTCCTTGAAAGTATGGAATTCAGCATAATATTTTAGAGGCCTTGAGTAAGAAGACTAATTATTTAGTTCTTATATCAATCAATTATTTTAATAAACCTATAAACTATGGGACATTTAAAAAGTCCTCAGGAGCAGAAAACACAGAATAAGATTATTACCCTTTAATATCATCAAGGTATCCAGGGGGAAAGGTCTGATTGGACAGACCTAGGCTGATAGCCTTTCTGGATGTGCAAACATCATCCTTAAGACCATTGAAAAAACAAACCATGGGGCACATACATTCAAAAACACCGCAATATAATAATAAATGTCAAAAGGTTGGTCAAATTTTCAAATAACAATATGTTGGAGATACTAAATGACTTTGTTAAATTGCTATGGTAATAAAACTACAAGAATGATAATTTTGACTTTTGGTAAGACTCATCCACCCAAAGAGGGGAACAGGCAAAAAATACAACTGCTGTAGTAGCTGTCATCCTACAGTGTTTTTCCTTATAGGTTAACTTATTTTTTGAAGTTCTGACCCCTTAAGAAGTAGAGAATAAATAGCTGCTGATGCCTGCTTTATTAAAAACACAATGTAAAGTACTGTTCCAAATGGAACAGAATGAATTCTGTAAAGAAACACACTTTATTTTACTACAATGTCCCAGAGAGAGAATGGTTACCCCTGAAAAGAACAGAGAGAGAGAGAGAGGGAGAGAGAGAGAGAGAGAGAGAGAGAGAGAGAGAGAGAGAGAGAGAGAGAGAAGATCTATCCAAAATAAAATACCCCCCTCTATCCCCCTCTATCCTTTTACAACAAAAAACAAATCATTTTTACATGCATAAAAAGAAAGAAAAGGGAATGCACACCAAGTTTTTTTTTGCACTTTTCCCCTTCTGTTTTATATAGTACATAAAATAAAAATTAAACACAGGCTGAGTGAAGTGGATAGCTGGTATATTTCCAAATTCTACTACCACCCTTGAGTTGGAAGAGTATAAAATGCTGAAGTGTAGTTCTTCAAATAGTGAATTATATACTGGAATATTTGTGAGAAACTGCAATTAGATATTTTATGACACCATTCGTCTACAGAAAGAATTAAAACAGCTTTTATTCTATGTGGTTTGGAGGGTTGGGTTTTTTTAACTATACATATTTAATAAATAAATGGTATTTACAAAGGCATTTAGAGCTCTCTGTGGTTACAAAAAAAGTAGTGGTGAGTCTTGCTTTTTCTTTGCATTTAGATTATCTGGGGGGAGGGGACATTTCTTATTTAACCTTGCTGTCATAACATATATTCAGGGTGTGTGCTCTTACATTGCAATTACCACTGTAAAGGGCAACCACTGTAAATAAGTGTGCTGAAATGAAAATACATTCGCTCGTGTGAGTCTTTGTGGCTAGAATCTTTTATAGTAATAGGATACCAAAATAACAACCCGATGAAAATAACGTGTTATAAAACCTCGGCAGCTATGCTTATATCCTTGAGTTACTTAGAACAAAAAGGGATTTTTCTGTCCCCCACCACATTTCTGCAATATTCCAAGTCATGAAGGATGGTTGTCAGGATTTACAGCTAAACAAACAAAATGAAACAAAGAAACACCAAAGAGTTATGAAATAACTGAAAGAAGACAATAGTTCCTAGAGCACAAAGGAGCAGGAAGCCAGGCTGGCTGAACTCTGTACAGACTTCACCCTCCTTCCTTACACCACTTTTGTTCCCATAGAAGATGCTAATTATTGCTCATTAACATACATTAGCAAATGTTAATGAGTGTCTTCTAAAGAACAAAAGGCAGTGGGGGCAGAGCAGTGTCTGGGAGAAGACAGAATGGTGAGGAAAAGGCTGCAACAGAAGACAGAGACAGAGAAAATGAGAGGGGTTTAGGACTTCAATTTGCAGTTTCCTGAAATTTGGGAGACCTGTGTCTCTGACAAAATGGTAATAGCACCAAGAAGAATAAAATAATTTAGTTCATTTTTTCTAGATAAAAAGACAAAGCAGTCATTAACTTAAAAAAATCATTATTTTTTTCAGCTCTTTAGCTGTTTGGGGGAAATTACACTTGTAGGATTTGCTACTGAACTAGGAATATCAGTTAACATCATCATTAGTTAATGAAAAAGAGTTCGGAATTCTAAGTGTCCTCATGAATTGGTAATCATTGTGACCCCCCATCGACCCATTTCAGTTTTCCCCCCAGAGACTCAATCTATCTTATTCAATAAGACTAAACCTGTAATTTGAATATGGTCTGTAATTTTATCAAAATGCTTCACATAGAATGTGGTGTTAATTTCTATCCTAAGGAGAGCTAGTTAACATTTGAGTACTCTAGTTAGTAATCCACAACATTAGAAAGGATATTTAAATCTGAAAGACTAGTCACAAGCACTTCAACCATCTCTATCTGAATTAACAGCAGATGGTTTCTTAATTGGAGTAATGCTCATTAGAAGCAAATTTTGTGAAATTAAATGTGACTGAAGTATGTTGATTGGCTAGACACATCATGTCTGCACCCTGTCCTGGTTTTCGCAGGGTCAGAGAATATACTAGGCTCAATAATCATCTCCTTCTGGAAGGGTAGGCCCAACGATCCTAAATAGTCTTTTGTTTTGGCCCTATATGGAGTATTTTCTTGTCTGACAAAACCCATATAAAGTTGGCACTACTATTTGCATTTTCAGATGAGGACTCAGAGGACTAGAGACCTAGACTAGACGTGGGTAAACAGCCTCAACTAGCAGAGCTAGTAATTTATAGAACTGAGGTTTGGCTTGAAGTCCTCCCAAATCCATCACCAAGCCCTATTGATTTTACATCCTTGAATTTGTCTGTTTCTCTCAGACACCACTGTCCACATCACAGAAAAGCTATCATTGCCTCTTTCCAGGGATACCGAATTAGCCTGTTTAGCCCCATCCAATCAATCCGCTGGATGTAATTTTATATTTACTTATTATAGTGTATTTGTTTAGCAATATGTAAACTACAAATTTTCAAGGCTGGACCTTATTGCCTCTTTATAACAGCTTATAGGATACATCTCATCCTCTCCATTTCTAGATGACTTAATAAAAAATAAAAAACAGTAGAACTTTGATATTCTCAAGAAAATATGAGTTAGATTCCATGTATGAGTGAGATCATATGGCATTTGTCTTGAGTGCTCTGAGTTTTGATAAACGTATATAATCATGTAACCACAAAGACAATCAAGATGCAGAATAGCACCATCCAAGAAGAACCTAATCAGAGTCACATTTGTAATTAAAAATTTTCTGGTATAGACCCAATTTTAAAAACAAACAGGTGATGTTGATTTTAATAGTGTATTTTATTTAACTCAATATATCCAAAATAGTGTCATTTTAATATGGAATGAATTGATTAGATGGTTTTTCTTTCTTTGTATTAAGTCTTTGAGACTTAGTGTATATCTCATATTTACAGTACATCTTAATTGAGATAGTAAATTTTTATATGAAATACTTGCACTGTTTCATCAAATTTGCAATTATAAAAGTAGATACACATACTCAAGTTAATTAAAAGTTTTCCAAAACTGAATCAGTTATTAGTTTTTGAGTTTAAATTTTGACTAATTAAAATTAAATAAGATGAAAGTTTTATAAAAAAATTCACCAAAGTTACCATTCATTGTAGAATATCAGAAGACTTAGTTTGAATTTTTTTCTAAAATATTATATATTGCACTTTGTACAGTAACAAATGCTTTGGTTTCAGTAAAGCCAGAAGGGCAATGGGGAATCAAAGGAGACAGATGGGATAATGAGAGACAGAGACAGAGTCAGAGACCTAGGCAAATCTTCTGGAGTCAGAAAATAGAAATCTAAAAAGAAAGTCTTGAGGGTGAAGGAGAAAGCAGATATTTACATTTACCATTTTATATTGATCATAATAAGAGCTTAAACACACAGTGGGGGAAAAAAAAGCCTTTCCCCAGTTAGAAAATCATTTTAAATTTAAGACAAAATGGGAGTTATGCACTGACATAAGTATTCTTCTAAATAGCAGGGGCAAAATGAGAATCTTTTGGGTCAAATATGTTGAGAACTTGAAAATGAAAGAACATTATTTGAATGTGGATTTTAGAGAAAACAAAAGTAATAAACTAGCAGATGACATGATACTTTATATAGAAAACCCTAAAGATTCCATAAAAAAACCATTAGAACCAATCGATAAAGTCAGTAAAGTAGCAGGATACAAAACAAAAACTCAGAAATTGGTTACATTTTTATATACCAATAATGAACTATCAGAGAGAAATACTAAGGAAACAACCCCATTCACAATTGCATTAAAAAAATAAAATAAAATACCCAGGAATAAATTTAACCAAGAATATAAAAGGCTTGTACTCAGAATATTGTAAGACACTAAATAAAAAATTGAAGAAGACACAAATAAGTGGAAGCATATATTGTGATCATGAATGGAAAGAATTAACATCATTAAAATGTTCATACCACCCAAAGCAATCTACAGATTAATAATTCCTATCAAGATACCAAAGGCATATTTCGCAAAACTAGAACAAATATTCCCAAAATATATGTGGAACCACAAAAGGTCCCACATAGCTACAGCAATTTGAGAAAGAACAAAAGTTGAAGGAATCACATTACCTGATATAAAACTAAACTATAAGGTCAGGGTAATCAAAACAGCATAAAAACAGACACAGATCAATGGAACAGAATAGAAAGCCCAGAAATAAACCTATGCCTTTATGGTCAGTTAGTATTTGACAAAGGAGGCAAGAACATACAATGGGGTAAAGATAGTCTATTTAATAAATGGTGTTAGGTAAACTGGATAGATATGTGCAAAAAAATGAAACCAGACAACATCCTTACACCATACACTCAAAGAATAAATTCAAAATGGATTAAAAACTTAAATATTATACATGGAGCCATAAAAAATTCTAGAAGAAAACATAAGCAGTAAAATCTTGGACATTTCTCATAACAATATTTTTTTCTGACATATCTCCTTGGGCAAGGGAAACTAAAGAAACAAAAGAAAAAAGAACAAATGGGAATTCATCACACTAAAAAGTTTTGGCACAGCAAATGAAAATATCAACAAAATGGAAAGACAAGCCACTGAATGGAAGAATATATTCACCAATGATACATCTGATAAACGGCTAATATCCAAAATTTATAAAGAACTTGTACAACTCAAGACCAAAAAAAACCAAGCAATTCAATTAAAAAATGGGCAAAGGCCCTGAATAGATACTTCTCCAAAGAGGACATATAGATGGCCAATAGACATATGAAAAGATGCTTGACATCACTAATCATCAGAGAAATACAAATTAAAACCACAAGAGCGATCACCTCATACCTGTCAGAATAACTATCATCAATATATCAACAAAGAAGTGTTGGTGAGGATGTGGAAAAAAGGGAACCCTCATGCACTGTTGGTGGGAACGCAGATTCCCCTCGTATTCACTGAGCAAGCACTGTGGGGCTGTTACAGAGCACAGCATATACCACTCACACACGGGGCCAAGGGGCCAAGGGGTCACAATATACTACTACGGAAAGGACCCCCTGCTGGGCTCGATTGTCCACCACCAGATAGGAAAGACATCTCTCAATGCCAGAGATTTGTGAAAAGGAAAGGAAATGTTTTTTTAATGCTATACAGACTGAAAGTAGTGACCTAATGTTTTCATTAAAATAGCAAAGTCCTTTAGGATACCCACAGATGCCCACAATGCTTCCTTCTCCCCCTGCCTTAATTCAGGGTAGTAACTCAGGAAAAGAAGCAAATGTCTGGGATCTGGTCTCCTGACACCGTCAGCTGTGTCACCGTCCAGACAGAATCACCAATTAATCCAAAGCCACGTGGCACCTTCTCATGGCCTACTCGCAACAGTTCTTTCACCCTTCTTCCAGGCAAAATCTCCCCTGCTTCCCAGGCCATGTGGCTAAAGGGAGCATCCCAAAGCTGCGTGGTACTCTCCCTCACTAAAGCCAGGTGGCTCTCCTTTTCACCAAAGCTGCAGGGGTCTGCACTCTGGTGAAACTGTGTGGAATCTCCTACCAATGGCTGCCATGTCTGGGTTTAAATCCCCGTACCAATCTTCCTCTGTTCCCCCATTTCCGACTCCTCCTACAAATCAGCTACACCTGCCAGCATTCCTGTATTATTCCAAGTTTACTGGGCTGCCATCCTGAGTCTGGGCAGATGTGTCCCCATGTCCTGGAGCCAATCTTCTCCAAGCTCCCACGCAGGCGCTGTAACTCTGGGGACCTGTCCCCCAGTTACATCTTGGGTGGGGGGAGTCCCTTTCCATCCCCCTGGCTCACAGCATGGCCACAGCTATTTAACACATCTATGCAATCAGCCAAAGGTTATAGATGTGTTAAGTGGCCATGCCATGGATTAGCTGCAAGGCTGTGGCTGCACAAAACAGCTCTGCATGTTCCTGTTCCCTGTGTGCCTTCCCCCAACTCACACCTGAGCAGGAAGGGGGAGGACATCTTATATGTCTTTCTAATATTTCCAGGACACTCTGAGTTCTGGGTCCCATTCCAAATCTCTATTTTTGTCCCCCCCCACCTCAGCTGCACCCTGTATCAGGGCCACTGTGAAAACATTATGATGTTACCTAAGAAAAAAAAAGTGGAATTGCCTTATGACCCAGTGATTGCACTTCTGGGAATATGTCTGAAGAAACCCAAAACACTAATTTGAAAGAATACATGCACCTTAGTGTTCATTACAGCCTTATTTACAATAACCAAGATTTTGAAGCAGCACAAGTGCCTATCAGTAGATGAGTGGATAAAAAGTTTTGGTACATTTACATAATGGAATACTACTCAGATATAAAAAAAAAGAAGGAAATCTTACCCTTTTCAATAACATAGATTAACCTGGAGAGCATTATGCTAAATCAGAGAAAACAAGTACCATAAATTTCACTTTTATGTGGAACCTAATGAACAAAATAAACTGACAAATAAAATAGAAACAGACACAGATAGAGAACAGACTGACAGCAGTCAGTGGAGAGGGGGTTGTGGGGCTGGGTGAAAAAGTAAAGGATTAAGGAAAAAAAAACCCTCCAAAAACCCTCACAGACACAGACAACAGTATGGTAATTACCACAGGGAAAGGAGACGGGGAAATGGAGGAGGGTGATGGGGAGATAAATGGTGATGGAAAGAGATGTATAGATGATGTATTATAGAATTATACACCTGAAACCTACATAATTTTATTAATCAATGCTAACCCAATAAAAAATTTAAAAGACAAAAATGAAAAATTAGGTCATTATAGAATTTTTTGGATGGTTGAGTGTTGGGAGTTTACAAACAAATGTATCAGTAATTTTTTTGTGTCCCAACACATAAGTTTGTATGTGCATAAATATTGGTGCCATTTTCTCTATTGTTTTTCTAGTTTCTATTATTTCAGTTCTAGTCTACATTACCTATTTCCTTCTGATTTGGGGTTTTATTTCTTCTTCTTCATCTGCTTCTTCTTTTGTCTCTTAAGGTAGAAACTGAGATTACTGATTTGAGAATTTTTTTTCTAACATAGGTTTATAACACTATAAATTTTCTTCTAAGTACCATTTTAGCTATATCTCAATATTTTGAAAGTTCTGCATTTATCTTAATTCAGTCCAAAACACTTTCTAATTTCTTACTTGGCCCATAGTCATTTATAAGTGTGGTATTTAGTTTCCAAAAATTGGGGGATTTTCTTATCTTTTGCTTTTGATTTCTAATTTAATTCCATCATAGTTAGAAAAAAATATTTTGTATAATTTCAGTCATTTTAAATTTATTGAGATTTGTTTTATGTCCTAGAATATGGTATCTCTTTTAAATGTTCTTGAAGAATATATGTATTCTTGTGTTTTTGGTGAAGTCATATAAATGTCAATTATTTCAAGATTGTTGATAGTTTTGTGAAGTTTTTCTATGTGCTTATTTTTACTTGTTCTATCAATTATTGCAAAAAAATATCCTATCAATTGTTGTGATAGTGGATTTGTCTATATTTTCTTGTAGTTCTATCAGTATTTGCTTTATGCATTTTGAAGTTGTGTTATTGGGTATAAAATATTTAAGTTTATTTCCTCTTAAAAGATTTACTTATCTAATTAAGAAATGACATTATTCTTGATAATATTCTTTGCTCTGAAATCAAACTTATGCATATTAATATGGCTACTTCAGCTTTCTCTCTTTTTTTTGGTTTAACATAGTATGTCTTTTTCCATCTTTTTCCATCTTCTTCCCTTAACTTCTTTGTACCTTTATACTGAAATTGGGTTTCTTACAGGAACATGTAGTTGGATCTTGATCTTTTAATCCAATCTGACAATTTCTAATTTTTAATTTGGGTATTTAGACCATTTACATTTAATATGTACATAGTTGGATTAAAATCTATATTTGTTAATTAATTTTTTGTCCGATCTCTTTTTTGTTCCTGCTTTCCTCTTTTTCAGCCTTTTTTTGAATTAACTGACTTTTCTAATGATCCTATTTTATCACCTTTTATGCTTTATCTTCTGTAACTCTTTCTGTACTATATTAAGTAGTTGGTTTAGGAGAAAATGGTATTTACCTAGTCATAGTCTACTTTCAAGTGATATAATACCATTTCATGTATAGTATAAAAATTTACAGCAGTATTTTTCCATTTCTTCTCTTCTAAACCTTGTGTGCCTGTTATACACGTTTTTTTCTGCAATGTCTAATTTGCTGTTAATACCATGAAACCCACACTTCATCTCAGACACCATGGTTTCTATTTGTAGAAGTTTAATTTTGCCTTTTTAATTTCATCTATGTTCCCACTTAATTAGCCTCTTGAATATATGTGATGCAGTTATAACAATTGTTTGCCTACTACTTATATTATTTATATCATTTATGGGGCAATTATATTTAATTTTTCTCCTAATTATGGGTATTTTCATGCTTTTTTGTATTCATGGTAATATTTGATTGTATGATAGATATTATTAATTTTTTCTTATTGGATACCAGATATTTTTATATTACTATAAATATTCCTTAGCTTTGTTCTGGTATGCACTGAATTTACCTCAAACAGTTGAGAGTACCACTTTTAAGTTTTGTTAGATGGGACTAGAACAATATTTAGTCTAGGGCTAACTTTTCCCTAATGCTCAGGCAAAACCTTCTAAGTACTCCACTTGCAGGTGTGAAGGAGAACTGTTCCTACACCTGTGTGATCCCTAGGAATTGTTCCCTCTAATTCTTTTTGGAGGTTCTTTCCCTGGCCACGTGCATGTCTTGATCGTTGCTCAGTTGAAGAATCAGCAAGAACACTCTGAAGATCTCCAGAACTCTCTCTCTCTCTGTTTAGTTTTCTCTTCCCTGGGAGTGTACAATGTGTATTTTAGTTACTTTACTTCCCCAGACCCTCAGCTCTATCTTCTCAAATCAGACAGCTCACCAGTTCTTTGTGTATATCACCCCACCCCAACTATGGCCGGAGACTTAGTCAGCAGGAACAATGGTGGGGTCACTTCACTTGTTTTCCATCTCCCAGAGGTCACTATCCTTTAATGTCTGAGTTATAATACCATAAAAACAGTCACTTCATATATTTTGGCCAGTTTTTTATACATTTTAGATAAAAGCAAATTCAGTATCTATACTCTATCTTGATCAAATGAGAAATCTATTCATGCTAAATGTTCTACAGGTATCTAAGTTTTCTCTCTTTTCAGTCACATGGGGAAAACGCATGAGTCAAGAGCCATGGCTGCTCCTCACCCCTTTATTATTTGGTTTCTCCAGAAATTACCAATTTTTAGGGAATTGATTTTTAGCAAATCAATTAACTATGAATCCAATAAATAGAAATGATGCTTACAAATATTTTAATGGAGGCAAACATGTCTATGATATCTATCATACAAAAAGTTTATAAAAATTCTATGTTATAAGATATGTCTAAAACAAAAGCCTTAAGCAAATAAAGGGGGAGCTAGATGGAGATGTGATATGCCAAAATGTTAACACTCATATCTAGATGATAAGACACTGAGAAATTATTTTCTTCTTTAGACTTGTTCTACTTTTTCCAAATAATTGTAGTAAGTGTATATTGTCATTAAAAAGACAAAGTTAGGTTTTGTTTTTGTTTTAAAGAATGAGATTTAGGGAGACAAAAAGTGAGGAGAAATTTTAAGCAAAAGCTATAGAAAGTCAGAGGTTACTGTTTAGCTGTCTTCTAGGATCTCACACAAACTCTTCTTTGCTTACCCTTACAGTTATAAAACATACCCCCATGCCTCCATAAAGAAGGTCTGAATTATAAAACATCATGGAAAAGAAGCAGTAATAGAGCAACCAATATTTAGCAAAAAACATTTTATTCTCACAGTGTTAGGAAGAAGTAAACTCATAAAATATTAACAGTACTTTCTTTAATAGTGACTAAAATGTTCCAGCTTATAATAGAGCTCAGGAAAATGCTTCTGCAACATTCTGGAAATTTAAGGAGAAGTGATGGGAGAGGGTGTTAGTCAATTAACTCTACTTTCTCTTAGTTGCCAAATTAAGAGACCTCTATTGGCTATTTTATTTTGGGGTCAAGTTCCTGCCATGATCCTGATTTTACAGAGAAGAGAATGGTAGTAGAAGGTTGTTCAGATAATTTATCCATTAAGTCATTGAATCAACAAGAATAGACTTAGTGTCTATGGAGACAAACTCAACAGTAAAAAGAGCTGTATAGCTTGGTTGAAGGAGCAATGTCTCATTCTTAGAATCAAATGAATCTTGGTTCAAATCCTAGCTCTGACAGGCACCTTTTTAACCTCTCTGAGCATCAGTGCCTATTTCAACAAATCATGGAAACAAATAACCTCATAGGAATATTGTGATAATTAAATCAATAAAATGTGTGTGGCAGTGCCTGGTATATAGAAGACACTCCAATCTATACTAATCTAATGAAACCTGGGGAGCCATAAGGCAAACAAGATATTTCCTTATCATTCCAAAAGGTCTCAGTCATGCTAGAAGACAAACTAGGCACATATAAAATATTTTTGATGTAAGGAGAAATATATTTAATTACCCTGATATTTGATGTCCAGAATAGAAAGTGAGAGAACAGAGATATTCCAGAGTTGAAATGATCAGAATAATCTGCATGAAAGAGGCAGATTTAAACTGAGTCTCTAGGTGTCAGGATCTTGGAACTTGTCACTCTCATCCTAACAGGAATAAAGCTGAACAAACTGAGAATCAACAACTCTTCTTAGATCTGTCAGAGAATTGAGGTCACAGGGCAAACTGCAACCTCCAAAACTAGAGAGACAGGCAAGAAGATACAGAGGATCACAACTTATTGGAGCCGAAACCTCTGTGTGAACTGTTACTGGGTAGAAAAACCTAACCTGTAATTGACAAGTTGCTGGAGGCTCCTGTGGACAACTCCGAGAATTAAACTGAATCTCTAAAAACAGTAAAATTGGTAGAGAGGAAGAACAACTCCATGGGGGAAGATGGGGGTTGGAGTCAGAATTTATAACAATAGTTGTTTTTACATGACTATATTACTCATATACAATTTAAAAACTGCAAGGATTAAAAATATCCGGGGTCCACAGAGAAAAGCCAGTGATGGTTGTGCTGCTAAGTGAATAAATCCATTTAAATGTGGTAAACTGTAAATAGATATTTGTCTTCAGTACTTCCCAAGATCTAACTACACATGGTAGTAAAGGAATTTTTAAAAGTATAAACCCACAAAACAAAGGGAAAGAAGGAACATCAGCAGACGAGAGCTGGGTTCAAGACTGCAAAAATGAGAAAACAGAAAAGATGTTTCTTGTTATGTAGGCAAACGAATGTAGTACATGTACATGTTTACGAGGAATGTATTGGCAACTAAGGGGAAGGAGTCAATTTACCCTGCAGAATCTAGGGGTCAAATCTTAGAGGCCTGAGAGGGAGAGCAGGGGGTGGGAGAGAACAAGGGAAGGGAGAGGGCAGAGCAGGGAGAGGGCAGGGCAGGGAGAGGGCAGGAGGAAGGAGAGAGCAGGAGGAGGGAGATGGCAGAGGTGGAAAAGGGTAGAAAACTGCCCTAACCTGAAAGTCAATGCTACAAGTTTCCTTTGTCACTCCAACCGCACTGAGGATACAAAAGCAGACAGATGGAAAAAAACGAAAAACTACCAGTTACCATTAGTTTTTCTACCCTGCTTTAATTTTCTTCATAGCCCTGTTGCCACCTAACATTATGTTACCTAGTTATTTATTAATAGATCCACTGTCTATTTTTCCCACAAGCAAGTAAGCTCCAGGAAGGCAGGTGATTTGTTGATCTTCTTCAACTCTTTATCCTTAATGCCTGGCAAATTGTAAGAAATTAGTAAATATTTGTGGCATGAATGAGTGAATGAATAAATGATCACATGAATGAGTAAACCAATTCATCAACGAACAAGGATATTGCCAATACCTTCCAGTCCCATACTTATTACATTTCCCTGAGCCTTTGGATTACTGTTAGAAAGCTTTTCCGAGAGGAAGGAAGATCATGAGCAAAGTCACAAGGAAGAAGGCACAGGCCATGGAAGGAAGAGAGACTTGCCAGAGAGATTAAGACAGGGCTCTTGCCTACTTTCCTTAGAGAAGATGCTATATCTTCCTTAACTGCTTCTCTCATACCCCTCCTTGTCAAAGCACTTTCAAATGGAGCTATTGTACATCTTTCCTCTTGAAACATCTGATATTTTAATTTGCCATCTTCTCACTATAGCATTCATGCAGTCTGGCAGCTCTGCCCATCACATGACCCAAGCTTCCTCCATTCTGAGATGTGACTACAGGGGATTGAGAAGGAACCATGGCAGAAAACAGAATGCCATTCACAAGTCATTCTTCTTAATAGGGAAAGCAAATGCCACTCACTCCTGAATGGGAAAATTTTCCCTCCTACCAGTTGATGTTGATAGCTCACAGGCATGGAATGCCCTCACCTACATCTAGAAATTGACTAGGGGAAATTCACTGGGGAAAAAAAGCTAGAAAGCAAAATATTGAAGGCTTGTTAGATTAATCCCCAAGTCTGTAAACTAAGGTGGCATCATGGTGCCAGATGAAATATTCAGGTCTCCTGACCCACTACATGAGTCACCGGTTGCCAGACTTGTGGATTCCAGAGAGAACTTTTTGGTAGTTTATTTCAGTTTGCAGATGCTTCTACCCATCTCACTCCAGGTTATTTGAATGCAGTGTTAAAGCACCCTGGCTGTGATATTCTGCGCTTGAAATATCTTTGCACCGCTTTCTATAGCAACCTGTCTAAATAAGTAACAAAGTCTAAAAATATACTTACTTCCTTAAGTTCTGCCTTTGATCCCATATAACTTACCAAGGCAAACAGTACCGGCACCAACCTTCTTTGCTAGTACCCCCTGAAAGCAGCAATGAAGGAAAAGGACGTAAGAACTAGAATTGCCTCATCTTATATCCACCAAAAAGCAGACATCAGGAGGTGTCACTCCATTTATTATCCATGTACCTGTTTAGATAGTCCACAATTCCTTCAATATGTTTACTAAATCTTAACCCTTCTTGTGGGGATACATGGTATTAAAAGTTAGCTATGCCCCTGCTTTCCCAGATTTAGTATAATCAGTGATATGATGATACGTCATGAAATTTCCAGAAGAGTCCTGATTATAAATATTTTGCTAGCTATTACATAGTATTGCAAAAGTTTCTACTTTTCCTTATTTAAAAAGCAACAAAATGTTGAATATATGGTTTATTAAGTGAATACACTTTCCTCTCATATCATTAAAATAAAAAAAACTTTAAGTGCCATTAAACATCAAAACATAAAAGATGAGCTCGGACTTGCTTTAACAAAGGTTTGCCAGAGAGACAGAATGGTTCTCAAAGACAAATAAGTAGCCAGAATAGTAGTACTGACACTCTTGAAGAACAAAAGAGAAGTGTTCAGAAAAGGAGGCACAGAAAATGGGAAGCCCAAAAAGTGATGTCAGTGCTTAGTAAACATCATCCAGTTAAAGAGCTCCAGATTCTGGAGAAGACAAGTTATTCCATATTTTCTTCCTGTTGGCAAACCTGAACTGCTCCATCAGACCTGGCTGAAATATCCCTCAAGTCTATTAACCTATTTTGGCTCTGATTACAGGCTCTGCCGGCAATACTTGCATTACAGCCCAGTTCCCCAGGTAGACTTTCTCTAGGGCAGTGATGCTCACCGATGGTTTGTGTCTGTTGCCCATCAGACACAAACCACTGGTGAGCATAGCAACCAGCCAATTAATTACAAGCTCACCTCATCCTTGGACTTTCCCATTTTGGTGAATTTGAGAGCAAAAATGTTAGAAAATAAAATTTAATTTTACAAAAAATTTTACTTATGTAAAGAAACTCACAAACTGGGGGAAAATAATTTGGCCTAGTGTCTCAATATTTGGTCTGGAACAAAATAGTCACTATCCATAGTAGGTGATGCAGACACAGGCCAGCAGTGTCTGCATCATTATGGATGAAATAAAACATTCACACAGACTACCCAGTCCAGTGGAGGAAAAAGAACAGTATGGCTTTTCTCTCAAAGGGAGCAAAAGCCAGGGCCTCCACCATGACAGGCCTTTATTTTATTTCTGCTCACATTACATGATGGTCCTCACTCACTATGCACAGGTTCACTATACCTGGTTACCTTTTACAGACAACAAAGGAGCCAATGCCGCTAATCACATCACAGAAGAAGGATATTAGCAAATGAAAAGAGAAAAGTGGTTGAACCAGTTACACTGGTCCTTGCAAGGTTTAGCATGGCTTTTAGGAAGTTACCGTAAGCACTTGCTATCCCAATCCAGGGTGAGGGAGTTTCAGCAAAAGCAAGACTCAAAGTGGCTTAGGGATATTGCAAACCTGATTTCCCAGAAGAGAACCTATCTGTGGGCATGGATCCTGTGCATCTATGAGTGGGAGTTGGGCCCACACCACGCAGAAGGGTCTCCCACAGTAGGGACATAACATCTCCACTCCAAAGCACTTGAAGAAGAGTGGTATGTAAAGGATGCAGAATTAGTGCCACAGAAAGTCTGAACAGGAAGAAATTAAGTCTTACTGAGGAAATCCAGGAAATCATCAGAGAGGATGTGGCAATCAACGGAGCCTTGAAGATAGGTGGAGTGTTAACAAGCAAACACCGAGAGAGACTAAGGTGATCATTTCAGTAAGATAGAATATAGAGGTTGGAACATGTACTAGGCATGCAAGGAATGAAGTAGATCAAACAGATTAGATATGAGTTCAAAGTAAGGCTAAGTTCAAATGGCAAAAGACCATGACATACCAGTTTAAGGAGTCTAAATGTCACATGGCAGCAATGCAAACCATCTAAGCTTTCTGATGAAGGAAGAGACAGTGGAATGATACTCTAGGAATTAGGCAAGATGTGAAGTAATATGAGCCATGGCTGAAAACATAAAAGCACACTTTTAACTACCCATAATTTACATTCCAGTGTAAAAATAATATGCTAATATTTTCCTCCCAGATACCTGAGTGAAAGCAAGCTAAAATAAAAAGTGGAAAACAGAAAGCTTTAGACTGCTGGATCCTAGAACACGATGGTATTATTATAATATAGGGAAGCCACAGGAGAGCAAAAATTAAGCTACTTGATAATTTAGACTGGAACTCACAAGCATCTCCTACAGGGTCCAGGAGGCATTTTTCAGGAAGAACCTTGCCATGAAGATATTAGAAGCTAGAATATATTTACTTTCTAAGTTTTGAGTGGGAGGTTAGTATTGCCAATATGTAACTATATGCAAATTTTTTTTGTAAGGACTCAGAAAAACTTTGGAACTCTGTAAAACTATTTGTGTGTTTGGGGAGTTGAGACAGAAGTACAGAGGCAGGAAAACATTTGTTGTTTGAATCCAAGACATATTTTCAAAGGCAGACAAAGTTAGGGGAGGAGATGCAATGTATTGGTCATTGCCTCTGAACAACCAGATGTTTAAGAACTAGGGAATTGACCAGAATGTAATTCAGTAAGTTCAGTAAAAAGGAAGTATTTTTGAAACAGAGAATTCCATTTCATGAAATCACCACATGTAAAGGCTAGGGCTAGTTGCAAGCTTAACTTGCACACAATATTGGCTGTGGGGTAAAAAAAGAAATAGCAACTATTGTTGGGAAGGCTGTTTAATTATTTATTACCCATGAAGTATCATGGTGTTACATAAATGAGGAACCCATTTTCAGTTTCAACTTTAAGCAAAAGATAGCATTAACACCAAGGGGGTAGAAAGGCATTTTCAATCTACACAGAAAGGTTGTAGACAACCCTCCCATCAAGAAGAAATAACAGACCAGATAATTGAGGCAGACCTCAGTAGTAGAAAAGACTTGTAGCATCATGAAGTCATTCTGAGTTAGAAAGCAAAAATTGTGAACTCTGTCATAGGTAATTAAGGCCCTGTAATCACAAATAGAGATGCCAGCTAAGATTAGACCAGGAGCAGAATGGAGCACACAGATGGTGCATGAGCCATACCACCCATAAGAAATTCCTTAGCTGTCTTGCTCTAAGGTTTTAATTAGTTTCCTTAAGAGGAAGAACTGGATATTTATATCAAAACATATTATATGCCCTACTACCCATAATTATAGTTCACATCAATAAGTGATCCTTTGTTGAAAGGGTAAATAAATGCTACCTTTAATCAGGCTCCATCAGATTTCACTTTCCCAGCCCTGGATAACATTTTAGGCCAATCCTATAGCTTTTTGGTCATTTACAGTTATAAGAACCACATCACTTTGATAATTCATATTCATTTTCTGGTATTAACATATTAAAATATTCACTCCAATCTAAATTCAAACTTTAATCTCATATCCTATTCACAGCGTCTCCCCTTTTTCACTCATGCCAAGAATCGAGGCACAGAGACTGCAGTGGGGGAGGGAATGGAGGCATCTCTTTGACCTTTTCTCCTAACTTATGCCTCCACTCACTATGTGGTTTCTGGTTCTTGCATGGCATGGTGTAGTACAATGAGCACTGAAAGGGCAAAAGTTAGGCATTTTTGTTTTGTCACACTGGGTGATTACCATGCCTTGTTGAGGTCCACCTATGGCTATTGCATAGGAAAACTTGTGAATTCCTCAGAATCATCCTTTTTGCCCTTCAGAAACTCCCACACTATGGTTTTTTGACTTGATTAGTGCATTCCGCTGGGGGCCTTTTGCTAAACTCCCATAGGTACTACCCTACAGGTAGCCTCTGTAGCTGTGCAATCCTTACTCCAACAACCAAACTTCTTGGGCAAAGAATCATCAAAATCACTCAATCAGTTACTTTCTTCTCCAACCACTTGGCCCAGGAGGAATGTATGGATATTTATCTTGATAAATTATGAAAATGTAAGCTATTTTCAATAATTCAATAATATTTCAATAATTTCAAATCAACACATATTCCTCTTTGTAGATAATACATATTATATACTCTTATCAAAAAATTATCTATTACCGAGACTATAAGTTGACTAGAAAGGGAGAAGAGAATTAGTATTAATGGAGGATTTTGTGCATATATGTTAAGTTAGACTAAAAGAGCTGAAATGATTAGTTATAGGGAAACCACCATTTTATTACTCCAGTTACTCTGCTTTTATGGAAACTCTTCTACCAACTTCCCAACATTTTATGTGAACTGTGCACTGACACAAACACACATTTATTCACCCACATGGCTTAGAAAACAAAAGCTTTAGGCACTCCTAACTTCTCCCTTACCTGCCATGTCTACTGTAAGAGAAAGAAAATAATTAGTAGCCAGAAGGAAAAATGAAGCAGATTTGCAGAAATAAGAAACAAAGATAATGTTCTGAGTTTGTTATAGTGCTTTAGTCTCTGGTTCTATTTGAGCCTGAAACTCAACTTCATTCTTGCCTTTGGGGTCCATGAGTGCCCCCCACCTCCAGGTGTCTTTTGCTTAGGCTAGCTAAGGTAGAATATGTTATCTTTAACCAAATTGCCCTTAACTAACGTACCCAATCAAGATCAAAAGCCTGCAAGAAGTGAAGAAAGGATTCAAACCTGGGTCTTCATGATTCAAACATTTTTTCCATTGCTTACCCTGCCAAGAGATAATGACATGGTACAGTGATCAGAGCACAAACAGGTTTGGGAGGCATAAACAGAGCTGTAGCAGTCAGAAATTTGATGTAATCATCCAAACATACTCATAAGTATTCAGATTCATGCCTGCTGAGTGTTTTAGCTCTGCATCTAAGGAATGATCTGGAAAACTGAAGAATGTTCACTAGAGAACCATAGAAAATGATTAAAGGGTTGAAAAAGAAAAAAATGTGCATAGTGTATATTGTCTCTACAACTCAATTTGCATCTCATATCCTACTCTCAACCATCTTTCTCATTATGTTCTTATACTGCTTTTTAAAGTTTTCTATATATTTGTCTCATTTCTCCAAATAGGTCATGGGCTTCTTAAAGTCAAGGAGTATCTGTTATACCTTATGCTGTACTCAATAATCAATGAATATTGTGTTAAATGAACTATAATTAAAGGTACATAGCTTGTTCAAACACAAGGGGATAATTTAATAATGGTACTGGTAAATATGAATCTCTACATTGGTGGGAACTGACTTTTTCCCATACCAAAACTAGAAGAGGAGGAAGAATTCTCACATGCTAATGTAAGATATTTAAGTTCATCTTAAAAATAAATTCCTAAATTGGAGTGATTGTTATAGAATTTGTCAAAGGAAGGAAAAAGCCTTAGAGATTCCCCCCTTTTTATTGGCAGAGTTTTTATTATCTAGGACAATTTCAGTTTGAATCCTTTTAATGTTGTCTCACTTAATAAAGAGTAAAGAATTTCATGACTGTTCTTCATTTCCTTCCAAGCCCTATGAAAATGTCAGGCAAGAGTAGCAATTTATCTTTCTTTTCCCATTATAGTATTCTATATGGGTATACTCAACATTTATGAATATTGGCATATGGAACTCAGACACTAAAAATCTCTATCATTGGCTAAAAGTCAGATCTATGAGAACTACCCCAAAGTAGAAAAATATATTTGAAGATATTCTCATTTACCTGCTTACATTACCTAAAAGTTATGATAACTGAAAGGAATCCTTGAATAATTAAGCACAAGCATACTATAAACACGATATTAGAGTTTAGCTTCTAGCCACAATAAAGTAATTAGGACTGCATTAACTCTCTTACCTTAAGCAACTAGAAAGTCAGATAAGATATATGAACTATTGAACTTCTGGCCCAGATGGAGGCATAGGTAGATACACTTTGCCTCTTCACACAACAAACTTAAAACAGCAAATTTAAAAACAAAAGACAACCAGAACTGCCAGAAAATTGAACTGTATGGAAGTCCGACAACCAAAGAGTTAAAGAAGAAACATTCATTCAGACCAGTAGGAGGAGCAGAAATGGGCAGCTGGGATGGAGAGGACACAAGGCAAGGCAGCAGCTGGAGGACTGGGTGGGCTAGGCGGCTGTTGGCAATCCCACATTTGCGTGCAGATAAACTGGGAGGAACAAATGAGGAGTGAGATAGACCACACAACTCAGGGTTCCAGTGCAGGGAAATAAAGCCTCAAAACCTCTGGCTGTAAAAACCTGTGGGAGTGGCAGTGGTGGAAGAAACTCCCAGCCTCAAAGGAGAGTTTGTTGGAAAGCTCCACAGGGTCCTAGAACATACACAAAACCACCCACCCAGGAATCAGCACCAGAAGGGCCTAATCTGCTTGTGGGTATCAGAGGAAGTAACTGAAATCCTGTGGAGAGCTGACCTAATGGCATTGTTCCCTCTTGGATCCCTCCCCTACATACAGTGCCACAACACAGAGTAGGTTACCCCACTCTGGCAAACACCTAAGGCTCCACCCCTCATAACATAACAGGTGCACCAAGACAAAAAAATATGGCCCAGTTGAAAAAAACAGATCAAAGCTCCATAAATAGAACTAAGCAATGAAGGGATAGCCAATCTATCAGATGCCAAGTTCAAAACACTGGCAATCACATGCTCACAGAAATGGTTGAGTATGGTCACAAAATTGAGGAAGAAGTGAAGGCTATGAAAAATGAAATAAAGAAAAATAAAGAAGGGATCATCAATGAAGGGAAGGAAACCAGGACTCAAATCAATAATTTGCAGCAGAAGGAAGAAGTAAACATTTAACCAGGACAGAATGAATAAGCAAGAATTCAAAAAAAAATGAGGAGAGGCTTAGGAACCTCCAGGACAACTTTAAATGTTCCAACATCAAACCATCAGGGTGCCAAAAGGAGAAGATGAAGAGCCAGAAATTGGAAACTCATTTGAACAAATAATGAAGGAGAGCTTCCCCAATCTGGCAAAGGAAATAGACTTCCAGGAAGTCCAGGAAGCTTAGAGAATCCCAAAGAAGTTGGACCTAAGGAAGCATACACCAAGGCACATCATAATTACATTACCCAAGATTAAAGGTAAGGAGCCAATCTTAAAAGCAGCAAAAGGATAGGAGACAGTTACCTACAAAGGAGTTCCCATAGACTATCAGCTAATTTCTCAAAAGAAACCTTACAAGCAAGGAGGGGCTGGAAAGAAGTATTCCAAGTCATGAAAGGCATGGACTTACATCCAAAATTATTCCATCCAGCAAAGCTATCATTTAGAATGGAAAGGCAGGTAAAGTACTTCCCAGACAATAAAAATTAAAGGAGTTCACCATCACCAAGCCCTTATTATACAAAATATTAAAGGTACTTATCTAAGAAAAAAGAATATGATAAAAATGTGAACAGTAAAATGACAACAAACTCACAACTATCAACAACTGAACCTAAAAACAAAAACAAAAACAAACTAAGCAAACAACTGGAACAGGAAGAGAATCACAGAAATGGAGATCACATGGAGGGTTCTCAGGGGAGGAGGGAGAATGGAGGAAAAGGTACAGGGAATAAGAAGCACAATTAGTAGGTACAAAATAGACAAGTGAAGGTTAAGAATAGTATAGGAAATGGAGAAGCCAAAGAACTTATACATATGACCCATGGACAGGAACTAAGGTGGGTGGAATGCTGGTGGCAGGGGTAGTGCCGGGCAGAAGAAAAAAAGATATATGAAATATCTATTTTCAGACATTGCCCAACAGGCAGCCCAAGACAGTGATCTCTGAAAGAAGGGAAGCAAATGCAATGAGCCCTGACATTACCTGATCATTTTGCCAGAGCACTTCTGGCTTGCAACAGGGGAGGGGAACCCAAATAGAGGCTTGTGTTCTCAATGAGTGGAGGAGACATTGTTCTGATTTTAGGGAGTCCAGTGTAGCCACAATTTGTTCAGTGAAATGACCAGGAAGAAAAGAGCTATGGAGAAAGAAAACTTTGGTGATCTGCAGACAAACTCTCTCAGACTTTGGCTGAGCACTGATGGGTGCATACAGGTGTGGTAACTACCGCAACCAAGAAAGAACCATGAGCAGGGGGTGGGCAGAATAGTTTCTGGAACTTGTGAGAGTCAGGAGTTCAAGTTTTCCACCAAAGAAGAGAAGCCTCCTAGTTCATGGACAATTGGTAATAGTCTTCAGAAGGTGATTGCTCAGAACAAATTAGCCCTGTGCTGAGCTCACCTTAACAGAGCTTAACATAACTCTATGAAGCATCCAGCTAGTCCAAAGTAATTTAACTGCATCCCACAGAGTAATCTAACAACATATTTAAAAAGACAAAAAAATCCAGAACACAAAAATGTAAAATTCAATATTACAAGTAATGAATTAAAAAATTACCAGGTAAGCAAAAACATAGGAAATATGATACCTCACAACAAGGAGAGCAATTAAATGAATCAATAGAAACAAATCTAGAAATGACAGATAATAGAATTAGCATACAATAACAGTAAATAGCTATTATAAATAGCTATTTACTCCACATGTATATATAATATAAACTCCACATGTTTATATTATAAGAAAAAATATATTTTAAAGCAAATCAAATTCTGGAGATGAAAACTACAGTACCTGAATGAGAAATATACTCTATGGGATGAACAGTGAATCAGATATCGATGAAGAAAAGAAAAGAGCACCGAAGTTGAAGACACAGATATTGTAAAAAAAAAAAAAAAATAGAAGGAAAACAAGATTTCAGGAATGAAAAGACATCTATGATGTATGGGATGATAATAAAGAGTTTAAAATATATAAAATTCAAGTCCCAAAAGGGAGTCAGAAAAAATGAGAAAACAATGGCCAAAATTGTTTTAAATTTGATAGCAACTATAAACTCAAGATCCAAAAATCTCAGCAAATTCCAAACAGAAAAAGACAAGAATAAAACCATGTCAAGGCACAGCATAATCAGATTGCTAAAATGAACAGCAAGCCATGGCTGATGTTGCTGAGTGGATTGAGCACCAGCCTGTGAAGCAAAGGGTCACCAGTTCATTTCCCAGCCAGGGCACATGCCTGGGTTGAGGGCCAGGTTCCCCTGGAGCAGGGGTGGATGTGAGAGGTAACCACACATTGATGTTTCTCTCCTTCTCTTTCTCCGTCCCTTCCCCTGTCTAAAATAAATAAATAAAATCTTTAAAAGAATAAAATAAAATGAACAATAATACTTTGAATATCTTAAAAGCAGGCAGAGCAAAGTGACACAAAAATTGATGAGACTTCTCACCAGAAACTATGAAAAAGACAAACCTAAAGCACTGAAAGGGAAAAAATCAAATTACAATTCTATTTCCATAAAAAAAAAAGTCTTTCAAAATTAAGGTAAAGACCCTGTCAGACATAAAATTTGAATGAACTCATTGTCAGCAGATCTGTACTACAAGAAATATTAAAAAAAAAATATTCAGACAGAAGTAAAGTGATACCAGATACAAATTTGGATCTGAAATGTGGAAGAAAAAACACTGAAAATGGTAATATATTGGTAAATACAAAAAACTTATTTTTCTTTATTTCACATTCTTTTAAAGATAAATGTGAAAGCAAAAATAATAATGATAGATTGTAGACTTTATAATATGTATGGAATTAAAATATACAAAAACAATAACACAAAGTACAGGACAGAGAAATAAAATAATTCTATTATAATGTCCCTAAAATATATGCAAAGTAGCATATTATTACTTGAAAGTTGAATGTGATAAGTTAAAGGTATATATTGTTAACCCACTAAAATGAAATAACAATGACAAAAAGATATGGCTATACAGCAATAGTGGAGATAGAATGGAATATAAAAATAATTAATCAAAGGAAAGTAAGAAAAGATTTTTTTTAAAAAAGAATAGAAGTGACAAGAAAAAGAAAACAGCATGAAAATATGGTAAACATCATTAGTCATTAGGGAAATGCACATTAAAGCCACAATGCAGTACTGCTATATACTTTCTCAAAAGGTGAAATTTACTTTTAATAGTAAATTTGCAAGACTATACTTTCAGGGATCATTTCTATAGTTTCTTAATAGTAAATTTGCAATTTGCACTTGCAATATCAACTTTTGATGAGGATGTGGACCACTAGAATCCTCATATACTGCTGGTGAAAATACCAAATTATATAGCCACTTTAGCAAGTAATTAGGCAGATTCTTTTTTTTTAGGCAGATTCTTATAATGTTAATCGAATACTTTTCTGTAAGTTGACATAAAGACTTGTAGTCAGATATTCATAGGAGCTGTATTCCAATTAATTCCAAATTGAAAACAACCATAATGTCATCAACTGGTAAAGGGATAAACAAATTGTGGTATACCCATGCAATAGAATACTGTTCAGAAATAAAAAGAAACAAATTACTGATACACATAATAATGTACATGAAACTTGGAAGCACTATGCTAAGTATAAGAAGCAAGACACCAAAGAGTACTTATTGTATGTTTCCCTTTACATAAATGCTAAAATATGCAAACTAATCTAGTGACAAAAAGTTAGAGATTGCTTGGGTTCAGGAGGGAGCATATAGGAAATAAGGGTGGAATGTGTAGGCTCATGTCAAAGGGACGTAAGGAACATTTGGGGGCAATGAAATTCTTACTGCAGTGGTTATTACATTATATATGCATTTGTTAAAACTTGTCAAGTTGTACATTTTAAATGTGTGGAGTTTATTGTGCATAAATTATACCTCATTAAAACCTTAAAAAAGTGGAATGAAAGAAATAGAAATAAAAGTGTCAACACTTTATCAGTCAGAAGAATACCATCCCTTAATTATCACTGGTGTGCATTTGAAACCCAAACAAGTGCCATCCATGTCAGAGAAATCCTGAAAGCACAGGCCAAACTAGAAACAAATGCATTATTGTTCTTCATTTTAAAGGCCCACTCTGGCTTAGAAAGCAATGTTTTGATTCTGGTTTTGTTTAGATAATTGCTCAGTACCACACTGAACGCATTAATCTAAAAACTCTTTAAGAAGTCCATTATCATATCACGTTCTTCCTAGATCACATAAAAATATCAAATGAATTGTGCACTGATTGAAATAAAAAGTAAACAAATCAATAAATGAATAAATGGTGAATTTCTGTGAAAATTTGTAATCCCAACAGACACATAGATATATGTTATCTCTTGTAAGAAATGCTATCTATTCATCTTTAAAGTAGTAAAGCATCATTCATTTGAGCAAATTTTAAATTTTAAATTTTGAGGAATTTGCACAAGCAGGGCTCAGGTTTATGTCTGCACTGTTGAAAGAAATTCATATAGCCAAACAGTAGACTAGCAGTGTGGTGATGATAGACGCCCTTATTCTGTATGTCATCTCAGAGCTTACAATGTCTTTATCCTCTTATCCCTCTGAACCATCCTTTCTGTATTTCCCATGGGCTTATCCACTTCTACCCATCACTAAATGCTGAAATCGCCCAGGTGCTGTTATTGGCTATCTTCTCTTCTTTTTCTACGTACTCTTCCAGGAAAGCCATGTGATTCTAGCAATTTCACCTCTCAGATGAACCACAAACCCTGTCACCATTTCCCACCTCTCTCCTGAGCTCCAGAAAAAGCCTTGCAGATAATCAAGCCATACCCCAACCAAACTTTTCTTTCCCCACTGCCTCTCTGTTTTATTTATTGGAATTTCCTTCTAATCAGTTAATCAAGCCTAAAACTTGGGGAGCCATTTGTGACTATTTCCTTTCCCTCATTTTCCTGCATTCAATCTCACCAAGTACTAGTATTTCCATGTTCCATGTTGTTTTCTTCCTTTCTGCATCAGACACAAATCTCATGTGCTTCACTCATCAAATTCTCTCAAACACTTCCTTCCTTCCTGTGGTTCCAGCAGCATCCCAGCTCCAATCAATCACTTGTTCTTAAAATGCCAGGAGCAGCTCAGAATAGACGACCTGCAAGCCCAGAGTTTTAGGGTGTCTGCCACTTCCAGACTTGAACTGAACACCACACCACAGAGTGTGTTACCTGGTATCTTACAGAGATGATCCATTGAAGAGGTTGGATAACACAACTAAGAACTATGTGGTGTTAACTGTCCATGTGGTGAGACAGGAGAGATCCGGGTATACAAATTTACCTTCCTTCAATTTCTTCATGGGCTACCCCTAGAAATAGTGTTTCCTTGTGTCCTGTCTGAAGAAGTTCAACCTGCTGAGCAAAACACCAGCCTGTTGACCTACTATGTCACATCACAGCTTGTTGAAAGTGGTAGATATCATGGTAAGATACCACTTGTTACCACTTTACATCTAGCCATCATGGTAACTCATCACTGCTCAGTGTACGGAGCCTGGCATATAATATGCTTTCAATAATGAAAGCTATTTATATGATACTATGATGTTATGTAACCAAAGCAGGCAATGCCATCATTTTCCTTTCTTGTAAAGTCCAAGCATTGTCTGAAAAATGACATTTATTGTGTATTAGTTTGTATCCATTTTATTAGATATAAATTAAACAGAGCTTTCATAGAAAAAGTCTGAGAGAAGGTACCTGAATGTCAATAGTGATCTATTTGTTGTGGGATTCTGTGTTTTTGTTGATGTTATCATTTAATATAATATTTTTCTAAAATTCACACATTTCCACAACAACATATTCTATTCATAATCAAAATAAGCCAATTAAACTTTAAAACAATTGTTGTTAATGCAGTAAGCTCAAAAATGATAAATAATAAACAACATTAATAAACAGCAAGAATAACCAATTCTAATCTTCTTGTTTAATGAGATGGTTGGCATTAAAATACCCTGCACAGCCTTACTACAAGTTTTTAAAGAATTGTTAAAGATCTAAAAATAGCCCTCCAATGCCATCACTACCAAAATAACCTGAGGAGCTTGAGGACCTCAGGATGGGAAATCCTAAAGGTGATGAAGTTTAATATATAAGATTTGAACCCTGCCCTTGTTAGTGGAAAACCACCCCCACCTGTTAAAAGCTAATGTACAACTCAAAGCTATTTCAAATAACTTCTTTGGAAAGTGTGTAGCACCTCAAAAGAAGTGGTTGGTTTTTGTTATCTGTTTTGTTACCTACTTTGATAATGATGTTCCTAAGACCGTCTAGATGTTTGAAGTCAATATTATTAAGCATATTAAACAGGGTACTTTTCAGAGTCCCAAGACACAGGGCTGAAGCTAGATGACTTAAGTAGGTTATCTCTAAGTGTGGTCTGTCTCCACTTTCCATTCTTAGATTAAATAAGTCAGATAAAGGAATGACAGCACCAGGACCCCCGAGATTAGAAGTTCTATGCTGAAAAGTAAACATGTTTTTCCAAGTTTTTTATATTTAAAAATTCTACCAGTTTGTTTTTTTGGGGACTGACATGAGGCTGACAACAGATGCAGGTGTAAGCCGTGTAAGCATCACAAACTGACATTTGACCACGTTACATATTATCTCTATGGTACTGAAATGGACCCCTATGACAAGTCACAGCAACCGAAATTGTGCTGCTCAGCCCTTCACATAAATACCCGCAATAGGTTTTTATGTCTCTTTTCCTCACTTGCTCTGCCTTAATCCTCTTTCCTCCCCTTTTCAATTTTACTTAATTCAAACTGTACTTAATTAGAAGCTGAAGCAGAACAGATATCCTTCCCCAAGCTGCCCTGAACACCGATCTCACAGTAGGTCATTGTTATGGACTGACTGAACCCTGAATTTGAGTTGCTACTCTGTAACTTCAGGGTATTTTGCTTTCCTCATAGTCTCCCTAAATGAAAGAAAGGTAAGTCTGAGCATTAGTAATTGGTGAAATCATATGTCCATTAAAGAAAAGTAGATAAAGGAATATTGATCTCTTCCCAATCTCTTAGGAAAGGAACTCTAACCAAACACACACACACACACACACACACACACACACACACAATCCAAAGGAAAAAGCCCCCAAAGGGGAACAAAAATTGTGCAAAAAATCTTCTCAGTGTTCAATCTCTAAGAAAGGTAGAGTATTCTACAACCAGGTCTTTATTTAAAATACCTTTCTTGGGTGGCATCCTGGAGGTGTCCTGTCAGAAATGGTGCGGCTACCGGCTGCCTTGGAGAAGGATGACAGGTTGAAGAGACAAATGTTTCAGGTGTGGTCCAGCACATCCACACGCTTCTGCCTGTCTCTGAAAGTGCTCCCCGGTGCCATTTCACAGTCTGAAACATAAGAAGGTACTAATTTCCTCACCATTAAATTTTCATGAATGCTTGGTTTGCCATTTAAGGATGGAGTATGCAGGTCAAAAGGGCTGTATTTGGGGCTCATGTCTGAAATAAAACTAAACTGATTGTGTTAAGTTCTACCCAAAGCATATGTGGCTTCATCCCACTCTGCATGTGTTTGCCTGCCCCTTTCTAAATGCCTTTCATTCTACAGTTGTATCCTAATTACATTTACTGAGGGCAGTGTGAGTGAGTGCTCCTTTAGAAAGGTGAGAAAGGCTGACCAAGTACACTCAGTAAATTAAATGAGTAAGTAAAGAAGATACTCCTACACCTGGATCGGGACTCAAGCAGCAAAGCTACCGAGCAAATCAACCCTGCCCCTGCCCCACCTGAGATATTGTATTCATTTTCTCAACTTCTGTGAAAATAAAACTTGCTGTAAGAGAAAACTGCTTTTTTCCTAGGCAAAATTTTAAAAAGTTTTTTTCTATCAAAACTTCTCATACAAAGGTAGTAGTCTTTTCTTATAATGACAAACAAAAATATATAAATATTTCCATTATTAAAAGAAAGAAAGGGAAGGAAAGGGCTGAAATTTAATGCTGTAAAATAAACAGTCTTTTGGAGAGTGAGGACACTGGCATTCTCTGGTTACTTTGGTGATAGCCACTGACCTTGGCAAGAGGAAGCACTGTTTTGAAATGGATCCTGGTGGCACCTCTTTACACAAGAGCAGCTTTTGGCCTCACAAATTGATTTGTGCACACAACTGACCCTCCTAGAACATAAAGGCAAGTACATAGATTTTAGCCAAAGTAGTTATTAGCACACATGGAATTATGACTTAAACCAAAGCTCAGCAAGGCTGATGCTCATAGAGTTTCTTTCCTATTTGGACACTGGAACTAATCTCTAATGGTAAGATAGACTATAAATGATACAAGTACTTACATTTACAGATACCCAGAGTGGCTCTTTAACTTGGGAATTTATACAAAGATTAATAAATGTAATTGCAAATCATTGAACCCATAATCTAGAGAAAAATATGTAATTTAATTTATTTTCACATATATAAGTATACAAAATAACTCTAAATACTATTCTGACAAAAATCATAATAAACAAGTGAATAAATTAACTAAAGATGTTCTGCAAGCTTTGTATCCAGAAAATTATAAAAACAATAAACAAAATATTACAGAAGCCATATAAGAAAATAGATGAATTAAGTTACATTAAAATAAGAAACTTTAAAAAGTAGAAGACAGGCACTGGCTGGTGTAGCTCAGTGCATTGAGCAGAGGCCTGAGAACCAAAAAGTGGCTGGTTTGGTTCCCAGTCGGGGCACATGCCTGGGTTGCGGGCCAGGTCCCCAGTAGGGGGTGCATGGGAGGCAACCACACATTAATGTTTCTCTCCCTCTCTCCTTCTCTTCCCCTCTCTCTAAAAATAAATAAATAAAATCTTTATTAAAAAAGTAAAAGACATTTACAATCACATATCACTTCATAAAGATATAAAAAAATAAAGAACTTCTACCTATCAGCAAGAAGATAAGCACCCCAAAAGACAAAAAAAGGGCATTTGAACAAATACTTCACAAGTGAACATATAAAATGACCTGTAACCCAAGAAAAAAATGAACAAAAATGTAACTAATTTCACAGATGATGGAAACACAAAGCCAATAGACATGCAAAGAAAGACCCAGTTTTGTCCAGAGAATCTCAAATCAAGACCACTTAGCAGTATACTTATGTTGGTCCAAAACCTTTGGAGTTCTCCAGGTAAAACCCGAAACTAGGCCCTGTACACAGAGGTCAAAGAGAGATGGACAAATATGGTAGACCACTGCAGATTGGTAGGTTGCAGTTCTGACAAGCAAGGGAACTTACAAGGCTCATACTGGGCAGCCACAGTACAAGATGGATCTCTGCACCTGCCCACCAGCATCTTAAAAGCTTTTATAGCAGCCTTAACAGGCTCAGTCATGTATGCTGTTCGAATGGTCCAAACAACACTACTATCTCAAGACTGCGTCCCTGAGACAGCTTCTGACGTGGGGAAGGCAAGCAGAATGCATGTTCCAAGGACAGGGGAGGGGTTGAGGGCCTTTGATTGCCTGGAGGCTGCTGGAAGGTCATGTTCTCTTGATGACCTCCTCTTACTCTACTCCTCCTGACTGGCTCTTACAATCTTACATATTCCCCTACCCCCACCTCCTTCCACAATGTGCCTGGAGCAAGGGGTTTTGTTAGCATGGAGGTGGCTCATTGGCAGCTCTCTGGTTGCACTAGAAGCAGATACCACAGCAACAATGTAAGGAAGAAAAAAAAGCAGATTAAGATAATGATTTCCAAAGTAGGTAGCAATTTTTTCCACTAACAGGCCCATGATCCACACCACTGATTTATTGCAGTCCCTAGGCTGGGAGTAGTATCACTCAGGGTGTTCACTTGTATTTTATACATGTGTTTTAGTAAAGATGGTACATTAGCAGAGTCATCAGGTACAAACACACAACATTCTACTTAGATAATGGCACAAGCATCTTTTTGTGGAGCAGTGATAAAGTCCAGGGCCATCCTATTTTGGAGTACAGCTGTTCTCAGTAGAGAAATTTCAGTGTTCAATAAGGACAGGCTTACTGGCTATCATTCAGGACTTGTTGAGTGAATATACTAAGGGCCCCTATGTGTACTACAACACCCTCCAAGCCGATGGAGGGGACAAAGACTGTGGCAGATATGGGAGATGACAAAGACCGTACCAGTAGAAAATAGAGCATGCCCATCTAGACTTGAGGAGAGTGAGGTAGGCAACTTTTGTTATTATGGGTCAGATTCTGTCCTGTGCCCAGTGAAAACCTACACTGCAGCAGCCCAACCCCCTAGATGAAAGCCATGGCCAAAAATTTGTGCCATCCAAGCATTAGGTCCCATTTGGAGCCACCCAACAAATACTTTGGCAGTTCAGCCAGTCTCTATCCCTTAAAGTGACAGTATAACTGCACAGTTTCAGTGATATCCATCCTATATCCCTGGTACAGTTGGGTTGGTTCTGTTTAGAGTGTTTTTTTGTTCCCAACAGAAAAGTGTGTGAGTGCTGGTGGATAGGGTACTCCTCTGCTGCAAATAGGTGTGCCACTGAGTCAGAGTGGGAGTCTGAGCCATGCAGAGATGATTTGATGGAAAAACAATCTACCCCATGATACAAAGGGAAGTTCTTAACATGATATGCTGCTGCTTTGTGAGAGGCTCTACCTGGAGGAGCACTGTGTACACAGGAGGGACGCTGTGTACACGGTAGAAGCTGTTGCCCTGGTGCAGAGCAGGGGGGTGTGGGGTGTATATCGGCTTTCTGTTCCTTCCAGAGTGGGGACCAAAGTCCTAAGGTACTCTCTCTTTCTGTGGTTACTGCCACAGAGTGTGACCCTTACCTTCTAGAGTCATGGACACATCCCACTCAAATGGTAGCCCTGCCTGGAAGAGACCCAGAGCTTAAATCTGTTTCACTAGTATTGTTGCCTTCTCAAAGGTGATATGTTGTTCTGATCCCCAGACTCATAAATGTCCTTTCTTTTCCAGGTGGTATAACGTTGGAGGCACCCAAACAAAGGAACCCCAGAAACCTGTGGGATTCACGGCATATCCTCTTGCTAACAGATGTTCCAGCAAAACGTGTAGAGTGTCCTATGGCAGAGGCAATTCTTCACATGTCAATATTATGTCATTCATGTAATGGGCCCATTTTTGTTGATGTGGGGATGGAGAACACAGACAGATCTCCAGATACTGCACATCTGTGCATGTGGCCTTGAGGAAGATTAAAAGGTTCATTGTTGCCCCTCCCATGTGAGGGGAAATTGATCTTGTGATTCAGCGGCCTGGATATGCTGAAAAAAAGCATTTGCTGAGTCCAGGACAGTACAGCTCACTGCAAGAACTGTGGCCAAGCTATCTAAGGTGGTGGCAGCACTGGGCTGCATGTTTCATTCTCAATAGTACCTGGTCATCTACCATGAACCACATGGCTTTTTACCAGCCACACCAGGCTATCAAAAGCACTATTGGCAGGGCATAAAATGCCCATTTGGTGAAGTTCTTGGATAGTTTCTCCTATTTCCTTGTGCATCATCCAAGAAATTTATATTGTTTGAGAGTTACCACTATTTGCTGGGGTCCCCAGTTGGTATTTTTCCTCAGTACTGGTTTCATCAAGCTAATTCACAGGCTAAATTCACTAATAGAGTTTTGCAGAGTTTGACCTTGAAGGATGTCAATGCCCAATATGTTTGTAATTGTTAGCATTCTTTTTAGACTTTCCTACTAGCTCATGGATTCCATGAGGACAGAGACACCTCAACTTTGATTGCTAGATTACACATCATTTATTCTTGTGCCTGAAAGAAAGCTTAGCAAACTGTTCTTTTAATATGAACAGTATTGGATAATAAACATAGTTGTCTTCCTAGTAATATACTTCAGCATCATTTCCAGGAATTTCATGACTTTGAAAAGCAGATTGTTTGGAAAAAAACATAAGCTTCAGAGTCAGCCAAGCCTAGGTTCAAATTTCCAGCTCTGTCAATAACTAGCTCAGTGTCCTGGGAATAATTATTTAATATCTTTGAAACATCATTGGAACAAATGGTAATCATATAACATACCTTATAAGATTTGAATTTAGACTTCTGGCCAACATGGAGATACTGTGCCTCCTTGCACTATCAAAAGAAGGAAAACAGCAAATTTAAAAACAAAAAACAACGGGACTGACTGAAAATCAAACTGTATGGAAGTTTGACAACCAAGAAATTAAAGAAGAAACATTCATTCAGACCGGTAGGAGGGGCAGAGACAAGCAACCAGGCAGAGAGGACTAGTGGCAAGGCGTTGTCTGGAGGACTGGACGAGGTGGTGGCTTGTAGATTGAGTGGTCCCACATTTGCATGCAGATAAACTGGGAACAACTGGGGAGCAAGACAGACCACACAACCCAGGGTTCCAGTATGGGGAAATAAAGCCTCAAAGTATCTGACTGAAAACACCTGTGGGAGTTGAGGCGGCAGCAGGAGAAATTCCCCACCTCACAGGAAAGTTCGTTGGAGAGACCCACAGGGTCCTAGAACATACACAAGCCCACCCACCCAGGAATCAGCACCAGAAAAGACCAATTTGATTGTGGGTAACAGGGGAAGTGACTGAAAATGGCAGATAGTAGAGAAAGCGGTACTGTTCCCTCTCTACCCCTCCCCCACATACAGCATCACAACACAACAATGTGGGTTACCCTGCCATGGTGAACACCTAAGGCTCTGCCCCTTGCTAGTAACAGGCTCACTGAGACCAAAAAAAAAAAAAAAAAAAAAAGGCCTAAATGAAAGAACAGTTCAAAGCTCCGGAAAAAATACAACTAAGCAACAAAGAGATAGCCAAACTATCAGGTGTGCAGTCCAAAACACTGGTTATCAGGATGCTCCAGGAACTCACTGGGTACTTTAACAGCATAAAAAAGACCCAGGCAGCAATGAAGTTTGCATCATGTGAAATAAAGAAAAATCTACAGGGAACCAACAGTGACAGGAAGGAAACCAGGACTCAAATCAAAGGTTGGGACCAGAAGGAAGAAATAAACATCTAACCAAAACAGAATGAAGAAACAAGAATTCAAAAAAATGAGGAGATGCTTAGGAACCTCAGGGACACCCTTAAACTTTCCAATGTCTGAATCATAGGGGTACTAGAAGGAGAAGAGGAAGAGCAAGCTATTGAAAACTTACTTGAAAAAATAGTGAAGGAGAACTTCCCATGTTTAGCCAAGGAAATAGACTTCCAGGAAGTCCAGGAAGCTCAGAGAGTCCCAAAGAAGTTGGACCCAAGGAAAAACACACCAAAGCACATCATAATTACATTACCCAAGATTAAAGACAAGGAGAGAATGTTAAAAGCAACAAGAGAAAAAGAGGGAGTTACCTATAAAGGAGTTCCCATTAGACTATCAGCTGATCTCTCAAAAGAAACCTTATAGGCAAGAAGGGGCTGGAAAGAGGTATTCGAAGCCATGAAAGGCAAGGACCACATCCAAGATTGCTCTATCCAGCAAAGTTGTCATTTATAATAGAAGGGCAGATAAAGTGCTTCCTAGATAAGGTCAAGTTAAAGGAGTTCATCATCACCCAGCCTTCATTATATGAAATGTTAAAGGGACTTATCTAAGAAAAAGAAGGTCAAAAATATGAACAGTAAAATGACAACAAACTTGCAGCTATTAACAATCGAACCTAAAGAAAAAAAAAAACCTAAGTAAACATCTAGAACAGGAATAGAGTCACAGAAATGGAAATCACATGGAGGGTTATCATTGGGGGAGTGGGGGAGGGAGAGACAGGGGAAATGTAGAGAAAATAAATAGCATAAAGGGTAGTAGAAAATAGACAGGGGGAGGGTAAGAATAGTATAGGAAATGTAGAAGCCAAAGAACTTATATATACGACCCATGGACATGAACTAAAGTGGGGAATGTGGGTGGGAGGGGGTATGCAGGGCAGAGAGGAATAAAGGGGGGAAATGGGACAACTGTAATAGCATAATCAATAAAATATATTTAAAGAAAAAGATTTGAATTTAAATAATGTACTGAATGTAAGTCAAGAATCTGGCATATAGCAGTATCTCAATAAAGAGTAGACATTTTTTCTAGTTATTGCCATATGTTCCCATCATATTTCCAGTCCATGTATATTTCTATTCCATGTGTATTCATATCATAATAAATGTTAACAGAGTCAAAGGATTTGATTTCTGTGTGTGTGTTTTCCTTTGAATCATCAAGGCCAAGAGACAAGATCAATTGTACTGTCCATATTCTTGCTGCCTGTGCAAAATATTCCTGTTAAGTAAATCTTAAAAAAGAATTTTTTCTAATCATAGTTAAGAAAAGCAGTCCTATATATTCCAAAGGCAAGAAAAATAAGGTTCTCTGCAAAATAACACATGATCTAATTATCCACTGCTTAATATTTTTTTGTTTGCCTCATTATATGGCTGAAGGTACTTTGGGACCTGAAATTACTATAAATAAAAGTCCTCCTATCTCTGATGGCAGAAGAAAGGAACTTTTGGAACATGGTCTACTTTTCATTTCTAAAAATATACCCACTTGGGCCACACTAAATAAGCATGTGAAATCTTCCCAGTTGAAAATCCTATTTAAACTGGTGGTACGTTCAGCACAAGCATGAGCATGCGCACACACAGGATGCAAATGCTCACACAGCTGAAGCCTTCTGAGGCTGGGCTTCTCCTATTTATCACACAGTCATGACTTATACATGCCTTCTCTAAGCCTTCCTTGAGGCTGAAAGGCATTTGCATCCATCTGCCAACCAGATGAACCCAGACAAAAAGTCACAAAAACTACACAAATAAGATGATACAAGTGTTTATGCAAAATAAATTTGCCAAGATCTGTTTCCCTCTGCCCTTACCTAAACCCTATTATAAACTGTTTTTAAGTCCCATATGCTTCATTTTGCCTTCTGATCACAGCTCAGACCATCTTCCCTGGGACTTGTGTTCTCGGGACTCATCCATGCAATTCTACATGACTAAATGTAGAATGTGAAGCCCACAGCATAGTGCTAAGCACAAAGATGTGCTCAATGCTTAAGAATTTTGTTTCTACCTTTCCCAAACCCCTCTGAGCACTCACAGGATCATCCTCCATGCCACACCATTCCTTCCGAAGACAGTTGGAGTTGTTGCCCCAGGCAGGGCTTCTCAGATGCTGGAAAATGCCCAAGAATTTTCCATTTTAGAAGTTTCTGGCATCCAAAAACATGAAGAAATGCCCCCCAATTTTTTTTTTCAAAAATAATAGTACATTATGAATTTTTACATCTAACAAAAGAATGTTTCTTAGTACAACATACTCTGTGCTGATCTTCACAAGGTACAGATAGGATTTGTAAAAAGATGTTATGGCTGAGGAATGAATGAATGCCACAGGAGTTTAAAATGCATGCCACACGTTATCTTGCAAATCTATTAGTGTATTTTGTCTGTGTGTAAATCCTCATTTGAAAGTGATGTTTGAAATATAAAGTTCAAGTCCTTGGAAATGTGAACACTTCATTTGAATGCCTTACTCTCATCCTCATCTTAGTGCTTACCTCCACACATTTATGAATAAAAACACAAGCAAATAATGAAGGAGATGGGATAAAATTCCCCTTGAAAAGAGGTGGGAAAGAGACGCTTAGAGGAGCCTTTAAAAGCCATTATAGCAACATCTACTTACAGGCTGAACTGAGAAAAATTCCTCTCCACAAATCCCTGGCAACTCATTCACTGTCACCGAGGAGGCCTTTACCCCTACTTGGATAAGCAGAGTCCCACACCAGCCTCCCAGGGGTCTGAACTGGAATGGGAGCCTTGACAATCTGACCAATGAATTAGCAGGCTATGACTAGCATAATTTTCCCCAGATTTCTTTGGCAAAAGTTAGCTATTCCTCCTGCAGAGATGACACAAGAGTTTATAAATTTTAAACTGAGATTGTTTTTCTGAAGTAATTACAAGGCACCAATGAACACTGAACACTATTTTAAATAGTGAACTATTTTAATTGCAATAGAAATAAACAATAAGATTTAAATTGATTCTAATGATACACACACGGTAATGTATTTATAGCTGGAAACTGTAGTAGGTTAAAGTATAACATTAAATCTATGCCAGGATATGATCTATTTATTGTGGAATTATAGGGTTCAAGACATGATGTGATTGTTTTATGGGTTATTGAATTATAGAATATGAATTATATATAGACAAATGGTATAGAGCTAGCCAACATGATGTAGTAAAACAGCATGGGCATTGGTACCCTCCTTCTCATCTCTTCTCTCATTAACTCCACAACCTGGCTTCTGCCCCCATCACTGACTAGCGCACAATTTCCCTGAAACCACTTTTGCCAACAATGTAAACTCATTGTCTTTGCCTTACTTGATCTCCCTCCCATAGTATTTGACTATGGAAAACAATCCTTCTTTCTGCATGCTCTCATCCTTGACTTCCTCAACATCATCGTTCTTGATTGTTGTCTTATCACCTTGTCCACTCCTGCTCAGTCTCCTTGCAAATGCTTCCTTCCTCTTAATCCTTTCTTTGTTATTACTAAAAGTGCTACTATAGGTTCTTTTTGCTCTTTTTCAATGTACATTATCTTCCTGTGACTTCATCCATTAAAATGACTTCAATGACTTTCTCCTTGCTAAAGAACTCCCTAATCTATACCTCCAAGCCAGATCTCTCTCCTAAGCTCCAGACCAATAGAGCCAACTGCCTAACAGACATCTATATTACTTACCTATTATTTGCACAAGAAACCACACCCAAAATAGTGACTCTAACAATGATAATTATTTATTTTATGTATGAGTCTGGAGGTCAACTAGGCTCAGCTAGGCAGTTCTCACTGCATAGAGAACACTCATGCAGTTGTGGTGAGACAATGGCTGGAAATGAGACCATCTCAGAGTCTTCTTAATTCAAATATGTCACCCAGGTTGGAAGACTTGAATAGCTGGAGATCTGAGCTATGGGCCATCGTTCTATATATGTATGCATGTGGCCACTAATGTGGTGGCCTGCTGGTAGCCAGGGTTCTTACATGACAGCTGAAAACTCTAAAAAGTAACTCATGTTCAGAACTGATGTCCTCATGTCTAGAACTGATATAACGTTCACAACTAGGCCATGTTATTCTCCTGTTGGACATAAAAAATCCATGGAATATCAACCTCAGACAACGTTACACTGAGACCATGATGAGAAAAATAAAAGAAGGCCATTTCATATTTTTATATAAGCACAGACAGAAACAAGGTCACTATGGCACCCACAAACTATCCAACCATAGAATTACTCCCACTTTCTGACAACATCCAATCTAGACCAAATCCATGTTTTCTTAAACTTTTGCCTAAATTACCCAACAAAAGCCCAGACATGATAATAGATTCTTTCTAACACCTTCTTACTGAAACACCCCATGGTTCCCCATGATGTATGTTCTCCCTTGCTACAAGTAATAAATCCAAATTGTTTAACTACAAGCTTGTTCCTGTTGGGTTTTCACTGAAGGATACTGACAGATTGCAGAATACGTGTCTCCAAAGAAACTAGCATGGCCTTCTCTAAACTCATCTTGTACATGATACAGCATCATATCTGCCATATTCCGTTTGTTAAGTTTGTCACAAAGCCCCATCCAGATTCAAGGGGAAGAAATGAAGCCTCCACCTCTTGATAGAAGGAATGTCAAAGAATTTTCAAACATGTTTTAAAATCACCACGACATCTATATTGAGATACCCAACATGTACTCAACAATCCTCATTTCCAAAATCAAACTCATGACCTATTCTCTTCTTACATGCCTCTTACCAATGTCTGTTTAGTCCCCCCATCCCCAGGATTTAACTACCTCCTCTCTAGACCATCATCACCACTGTCCAATCATCTCACCTCTCACCAGTAGAACATGAATACATGAAGAGTAGGCAGACTCTGGTAGTTCTAGGAGGCTGATGTCCTAGAAAAAATTAGACAGTGAGTGATTTTACCTGACTGCCCTGTGTGTGGGCTCCACCTGCAGAGTGCCCCTGTCCATCAAGGATGAGAATAAGTCTACCAAGACACAATCTGCTTAGGGAGGAAATGTGGCCAATTTCTCAAAGGAGAAGGGCCAGGAGCCTTTTCCTCAATGGGTTTTTACTGGGTTTAATTTGTATAGGAATACAGGTAAAGCTCATTGACCATTGTCAGGAAGTAAGGATCAAATAATAGATAACATACAAAGAACTATGAGGGCTTATTCTGAGTCAGGGCCTGTTAGCTAAAGGTCTATAAAACTTTGGGAAGCAAACTCATTTCATGCTTGGACCCTTATTAGAAAATTGAGGGGATTCTTCACAGGATTTTATGCATTCTTTCTTAGGCCTGATCACCCCGGGGAACTGCCCTTCCTACCCAGGGCTGCACTGCCCTCCATCATTGTTTCAGGCTTAAATCAGGCAGCGGAAGTAAGGCAGCCAAGAGATTAGGAGACTTCTCTCAGACAGAATGAGAACTCAGGCTATATCAAAGCCCAAGGGTAAGGGTCCATCACCCCCTTTTGCTATAGCCCCCCAAGTCCTTCCCTGAGGGCCTCTTCACAACCATGCCTATCTTAGGTTGTCCCTCCTTTGAGGAATCTTACCTGTCATTGGCTAACCAGTCATTCACCTGGGGCCAAGCATGGTGAAGTAAAAGGGGCAGAGGTGGCACCCCTGCCAGGGAGATAAGCTTTGTCTTTTTAGTGGCTTATGGTCCCAAGGTCGCTCACTCAGCCTTAGCCATGGGGGGTTACAGCTTCTGAAACTAGGCAGGGCAGTTCCAACACTGCCCAGCTTAGCCAGCTCCTGTTCTCCAATCATTTTCTGTGGAGTCTTTCTCTAAGGTGATTTTGATTTCTTTGTTTACTAAAACAACCATCAAAATAGACATAAAAGTAAGATTATAGTAGTTGAGGAAAAAAAGTTTAATGAGACATGAGCATATCCACAAGTAATATCTGATTCTTGAAAGAAATACAATGCAGGAAAGCCAAGAGCTTTGTGCATATTTGGGAATTAAAGATTTAGTAAGTATTCAGGCTGTCCCCTCACTGATGTCAAGATTCTCCTCTGATATACTAACTTACAGGGTTGTTGCTATGACCAGTAATACCATCTGTAAGGAACATAGGAATCAATAAACAGTAGTTTATTTCCTGAGAGTATTGCTGTTAAATTTGTTAAGAATTGAAATGTACACATTTTTCATCTGTATATTTTTCGTTTTGCCAAAATGTTTTTCATTAAAGATGGAAAGCCCTGGCTGGTGCGGCTCAGTGGATTGAGCACTGGCCTGTAAAACGAAGGTCACTGTGTCTATTCCCAGTCAGAGCATATGCCTGGGCTGTGGACCAGGTCCCCCAGTTGGGGGCATGTGAGAGGCAACGATCAATGTATCTCTCATACATTAATGTTTCTCTCCTTCTCTTTCTCCCTTCCTTGCTTACTCTCTAAAAAAAGTAAATAAAATCCTTTTTTAAAATAAGGATGTAAATATACTCCTCATGCCCAAGCAAAAATATGTTACAATAAAGTGTTAATGCTATGATGGTTTTAGTTACCGACTTGATGGTATTTCTGTAACAGGGTGCAGCCAAGAGGGGGGCCCCAAAAGGGA
>PVKU01008547.1:60755-72426 GCA_004027475.1 Anoura caudifer | reverse complement strand
ATGTCATTTTTTCAAAAGAATATTGTGCCATAGCTATGCTAACTTATAGAAATGTAATGAAACATTTTCCTACATTTTGGTAAACTTGTTGTTGACATTTAGATAACAAAAAGATGTTCTAAAATATTTTATCATTTTTGTGTTCACTAAACAATTACTTAGAGGCATCTCTTAGTTTAATAAATATGACACAAGTGAATAATTTGACCCTGAGTTTGCTACAGTTGGTATTTGTAGATTAATTAAGTTTGTCTCCCAATTTTTTGAAGATATGGAAAGATTGAAATCAATGTGCTCATGGGCAAAAGATGTTTTAGGCATAAAAGGATCAGTATACCTACCTCTTCCCTATTGAGATACAAGTGGTGTTAGTAACTCTCTTTTGGACTGAGATGGTCTTAACCAAGGCCTCACAAACAGAAGGAAAGAAGTTGTGGGCTGGTTGCAAGATATCAACACCCAAGTCTTGATATTAATTAAAGAGGTCTGCCTACATTAAATAGGGTAGATTAACTAATGTGTTCTTCCAAGCAATCTGTCCCATTGAAGTTTTATTTTTTCCTTTCTTTCTTTCTTTCTTTCTTTCTTTCTTTCTTTCTTTCTTTCTTTCTTTCTTTCTTTCTTTCTTTCTTTCATTCTGGAAGAGAAAGGAAGGAGAAAGAGAGGGAGAGAAACATCAATGTGTGATTACCTCTCGAATGCCCCCTACTGGGCATTTGGCCTGTAACCCAGGCATGTGCCCTAACTGGGAACCAAACTGGCAAACCTTTGGTTCTCAGGCCAGCACTCAATCTACTAAGCCACACCAGCCAGGGCCCTATTGAGGTTTTGTAAGTATAAAATAAAGAGTCTTAAATTTTATTTTTGTTTATTTTGTGAGCCTTAGGTTCATCTATGAAGAAATCTAGAGTTAGATATGGTATGATGTCATGTCAGCTGCTGCCAGGGAAATATTTAACAGGGTGGGCTCCATCTCTGACACTGACTACAGCACCATTAGTGCAAAGGGTTCTATGGGAACCCTTTGGGAATGGAGTTTTTATAAAATCACTCTTGCCAGCTCTGGTCCAGTTACAGCTAACTCTCCCTATCCTCCGTCTTATGACAATTCTTCCCAATTCCCCTTTCCTTCTCCCTGTCAGAGTGTGTGTGTGTGCGTGTGTGCGTGCGCGTGTGTGATCTAAGCCCAGACATCAGAGAAGTCTTTTCTTCTGTATACAGCAGTTGGTTTAGAGTGGGTATAGAATCCAAATGGACAATGAGAGTCCCCCCATACATATCGAGCATAGAAGTGAAAAAAGAAACATTCATTCTTATGGGTCATAAGTGATAAGAAAAATGTACAGGAAAGCTGGCATTACCCTTTATCAGTAAAAGGAATGGAAACAATACACAGAAATTCTAAAAGGAAACAATAGGGATACCAAGATGACATTAAGTTCCAGAACTTAATGTCTCCTCAGCCTGAAGCCAAAACTCTTCCTAGAGTTTTCATTTATAGCAACCATCACCTAGTCTGTTTAAGCTAGTATGAGTTCAATTTTGTAATTTGCAGCTCAGAGAATTCTAACCAATGTAGATTAAAAAATACAAAAGAATATGTATATTCATATATATGTATATTCATATATATATATCCCATTTTTACAGAATGGATATAACAGTAGATGCTAATTTGAGGGAAATATTTAAATATTTTTTGGTCTACCTACTAGCAAAACAAAAAAGAAAGAGAAAGAATATCTCTGAGCCTAACAAAATCATTTACCAAATAACAATTTCTTCTCTATTAGTATTTAGACCAACTATTTATGAAGGCAGATATTATCCTTCAATGTTCACCTGTAAAATTAAATAATTAAGAGTTACCACTTGCTCTGACAGTTTAATAATAAAGAGACTAGATTATATTGTTAAGTTTCTAACATCTCTCCATTACCTTGAATCTTGAATAAAACATAACTTTTGCTACCATTGCTGAGCTAACAACATCACTGACTAAGAGTCCACTCTAGTTGTTATAACAAACTACCATGGACTAAGTGGCTAAAACATTTATTTCTCAAAATTATGGAAGCTGAAAGTCCAAGATCAAGGTGCTATCAGACTCAGTGTCTAGTGAGAACCTGCTTATTGTTTCACAGATGATTGTCTTCTTATTGTGTCCTCATATGGCTAAGAAATTCTCTGGGGTATCTTTTATAAGGGTACTAAGCCCATTAATTAATGCTTGTACTCAATATCTACTTACCTCCTAAAGGCCCCACATCCAAATATCATCATATTGGACTGAAAATATTAATTTTAGAAAGACACATTCAAGTCTATATCAATCAATCATGCTCCATGTTCAACCACTTACCAGAATCTATCATAAAAGGATCAAGCAAATGTAACCTGCTGTTAGGCCCTTGCAGGCTCAGCCTATAATGTGAGAAGCAAATATCTAATCCCTTAACAAAACTAAATTTGGGTTGACAAAGACCCTTTTTTAAAATAAATCTCTCAGATAACCTCCAATGCCAATTATGGAAAAGTTGTCCAACAAAGTAATTGTTGATGTTTTTACCATCTATTTTTAATTCTTGACAAGCCCATTCACAAAGGGTGGTGGAAGCGAGTTTGGTGAAGGAGAATGTAAGGAGTGTTATGACTGCAAGTCAGGAGGTTGAGGAAAGCATCCCATCTATGACTAATCCTAGACTTGAAGGCCCAAGGGAAGAGAATAGTTATGGGGAACTACGCAGAGTGGTCACTATGAGACCGTGTGCTTGACAGGAGCCACAGCCTTCATAAAAAATTCAGCTCAAACACAGCCCATAGTGAGAAAAAAGGAATAAATTCCATGACCATTCTCTCCTTCCACCTCCTGATCTCTGCCAGTGCTCTCTATAGCTGAAGTTAATTCCAAGTCAGAAGACAAGGGAGCCTGTTCCTACGTTGTCCCTAGCAAACAGCCTCTGGGCTAAGAGCACATTAGAATAAATCAGAGAGGGGATTTGGCAGAAAACTAAAAATTTAGCACTCTTTCGCAATTGAAAATTTTTTTAATTTAAAGACAGTATATTTTTGAGGGAGTCATAAATTATGACAATATTTAAATTTTGACATTGCAAATACTGACCTTGGTATTTTCAGCACATTCATTATATAAATATACCCTATTCAGATATTTTGTTGCAGTTTGTCTTTTAATATATTGGAAAGTCAGCTGCTTTTATGCTCAATTTTGCTTTTGTATGCCATGCAATTCCAATTATTATAAGTTAAAATATATACAAGATTGGTTTCTTTACATCAAAAGAAAACTTTCTTGGGAGCAGGTATCATTTCTGTATGTGACATATCCAAAAGTAACTTGACAGACTGAATAAGAAACTTCTATTCATAAGAGAGTCAGCACTAATCTGACTATTTACACAGTTGACACTCCAGAGACATTGGTGGACAGCAGTTCACTCTCCCAGCCAAATCTAAGAACCAAAGGGCTTCCTACCTCTGCCAAAAGAGTCTGACACTTGCAATTGGTCAGTATTTCTTTTTCCCTCCTGCTCCTTCTCCCTTCACCTCTCTCTCTCTCCCTCCTTTTATCTTTCTGTCTCTTTCTCACACACACAAATGCATACTCATCATTTTTTACAAATTATACTCATCTGATCCACAGAATGGACTCACATTATTCAGCAGGAAGATAGAGGTAGAGGCTACTAAGAGCTCTAAAGGGCAAAGTTTTAAAATTTTTAAGTCAAACTGCTTTGTAGAAAACATATATATATTTTAAATCTTAAAGGTATTAAAAAGAGAAAAAGCAGAAAACTTGCCATAATGCTTTGAATTCTATTAATAGCATCTGAGTTCTTCCAGCCATTTCTGAGAAAATCTACAACTAACATTCTACAGCAAAGAGGGAATTGTATTTTTAGATCTTTTGAAGTATGTAAGACATACGTTGGATAACTTTTAAGTAAGTATTTTCCTACAGGCAAAGAGTTAGCCAGTTATGTGGCTGAGATACCACTGAAAATTGTTCTAATCCCCTACCTGTATTGTGGCCACCTGTATAAACTACCTAGGTTGCTGTTTATCTGTGCAGAGTTGAGTTAGTCTTGACTTCAGTTAGACAATTCACACTTGCTCTGAATATTCCTTCACCTCATGTGGCTCCACTGAGGGTTGTTCCAGCCCCGCCTGGAAGAATGATGAACTGGCTGCAGCCTGCCTGGCCTTGGGCAGTCATGACACATAGTTCAGGGAAAATGTAGCACTTCATCTTCATAGTACCTGATACAATATTACCTCTTTCACTGGGTTAATCAAAGAAGTTAAACTCACAATCTTCTAGACCAAGATTTAAACATTATTAATGCAAAATCTTTGAACTGACAAGATGAATCAAACCACACAGAGTAGGATAAAAGTAGAGATGTTACAGGTCTGATACCCCTGCCAGCTCCCTGCTGCCCTCATCCTGCCCTACCAATCTCACAACGCCACCATCCTCACCAACAACAAAAATAAGTAAGAAATTTTTAAAAAGAAAGGGAAGAAAAGGTAAATTATTTAGTTAATTAATTAAATGGGCAAGACAGGGCAGGGGTAAAAAGACAAGAAGGGAGGAAACGGTAAGTCCATTCAAAGGTAATATGGACTCTCTCAGTGCTCTGCCTCACAAGCCCTGTCTGTGCATGGGGATCACCTGGGAGCTTGGTCAAATTTGTCACCTGATGCCACCAGACTGCCTGAATCTGAATCTCTGAAAGTGGGCATTACATTGGGGTTTTGTTTTAATAGTTTCTTGGACTGTAATTTATAGCAGTCTTAACTACTGATTAGATGGTCACATTTGGTTTAACTCATTTAATATGTGTATATATATATGTATATATATTATATATGTATATATGTATGTATATGTACACACACACAAAATGTACTGCATACAAGAAATACATTAATATGCCATCTCTTCTAAAATTTAAATTACTGAAAGCATTACTCACATATTACTATTGATTTTGTTTTGTCAAGATTTTTGTTAATTATATTATAATTATCTATTCTATATTTAGGGGAAATCCATTTTTAAGAAATCAGAAATTTATTTTATTATTACAGAAATAAGAAATGACCTACATCATAAGACATCTAACATAAGCATCACTTTACTGTCACTTAGTGCTAACTCTGCATAGGAAAAATGTGCAAGACAACTTCAAAAAAGCAAAAAGAAAAAGAAAATGGATAGATAAATAGATAAAACAAAATACCTATGCATGTGTAACTCTTTCTTTACCTAAAACTGTTCTTTATTATTTTTTCTGATGCTTACAAACAACTTATCATTAAAGTTTAGATGACTTAAAATTTATTAAAAGTATAGTGTTTAGACTGAGTTATCTGACAACAGTAAAATCAATAGAATTACAGTAATATTAGAAAATAAACAAGAAAAATGCTACCTGCAGAACTCTTGTTCCTAAGTAACTTATGAAAAATATCCATCTGCCAATTTCCATGTATCTTACCTCCAGGGATTTTCCTATTAAATACCAGACCTGCAACACAAGATGTTTAGGAAAACTGTTGCTCTGAGCACTGTGGAAAGAACTCCACTTGCTTCCATAATAATCAGTTTTCTCCTAATGTAAAAGGAATGGTCTTTAATGCAAATCCTTATGGCTTTATGGTCCACTGTTACACTCATGTAGCACCTCTAGCTCACTGTAGAATACCATCAAACTCTGTTGTACACTAGAATGACAGGCACCATTTCAGGTGAAAGCCTTAACACCACATATACCAAGGTTTTGATAGCATAGGAGGATGTAAAATTGAACAATGAATTTTTTCTGGCTGGTAAACATTAACTCCTGTTGAGCCCAAGGTTAATACATAGTCCAGCTGAGTGTTTCATTGCCCAGTTCAAGGCTGCTCTTATAGTTCACTTATTCTTCACGCTTTTTTTTTTTCCAAGGCCTTTTCTTTCTTTGTAAAACTATGATATTTTTCCCCTTGGAGAAGGTCTTCTAAAAAAAGCGAACAAGTCAGTGGCATGGAGGTCTTTTGAAGTTAGCACCCAGGTGGAAAGCTCTTAGGTCCTCCTCCACTGGGTCAAAATTAGAGCAAATGTCCAAAGCTCAGCTGCTTGTGGAACTGCCAGTGTGCTTTCTCCCTGAAGGACTTAGAGCTTTTCCCATCCCTACCAGAAAATTCTGCATTTAACATATTTCTTTAATGACTATAGGCAAGTTATTACCTTCATTAGCGGACAGGATATTTGTTTATGATACCATGTCCTACTTTAAATTCCAAATCCACTTTCTACCTTCACAGGATCACTTAAGTGATGAATTCTTTGAGTCTGGCCTAGGAAGAGAGCCATTGATTATAGTCAAGCACATTTGTAAATTAGAGGAAGCGATTTCCTGTGCTGCACAAATTTGACTTTGGGAGTAAACATTTAAAAGAGCAGAATATAACATTAAATTAACACTTTCATAATTCAAAAGTCATCAATATTTATAAATTTACATACATTTTCTGCTACTTTTCTCAAAGAAAAGAACAGATTATATACTAGTGAACTGAAAAAAGTGTAAGGAGAAATGCACCAAAATAAACCATAGCTTATGGAAATGAAAGTGGTTTCTCCTGTATGTTCTCTTAAAATTCTATAATAAATATATTACTTTTATAATAGAAAATACTAAATAAATATTAGACTATATGGTTTATATCTTATGATTTGACTACACTCATATTTCACATATGTTGCTCTTTAGTACAATTATAAAAGGAGAATTATCTTCCTGATGAGGAAGTTAGTATCAGGCATTTAATTTTATTCACATTTTGAAAATTTATATTTTCATCAACTGTCAGAAATGGAAAATGAAAAGTTTAATAAATTAATTCATATATGTCTATACACATATATATGTCAGCAAAGGATGCCATTAAATTGTTCTTAGATCTGAAGTAAAAATTATTTAAAATATAAATAAATAAATTATATGCAAATATAATTTATGCCAAAATCCAATTACCTCTGAGTTATCAAGAAGAGGCAATAGCAAATAAAGCTTCTTTTAATAAGTTTAACATATTTTCATATATACTTTATAAAATGAGAAAGGTAGGGATATTGAATAATGTTACTCATTGTTTTTTCTACAAACTCTAGAAAGCCAGGATAACCTGTTACATTCATGAAAATTTATCAGACAGCACTTAGACTTATTAAAAAATACCTCATTATACAGGTAAAAAAAAAAGCCCTGATTTTGAAAGAGGCTAAAGTGTTATATGCAATGCCATTGAGAAGGATTAGAAAAGACTTAGGACTTTAACACAACAAGGCTTTCTATCTTAGTTTAGTGTTTTTTTATATTTATTACTGTTTGTCATTTATATAATTATTTTCCTAAAAGTAACATGATATTTTTCCCCTGACAGCTAGCAATATTTTCTCTTTACATTATTGAGCTTCTTTAATCTATAAGGTTATATCTCTCAACAAATTTGGGAAATTTGTAGAAATTCCTGTTTAAATATTTTATTTTTGCACTACTTTCTCTATCATTTCATTCTGGAACTCTAATTCCACCTATGTTAGACATTTTGGTATTATGTCCCAAGTCCTAAGTTACCATTTCCTTCTTTCCTCTTTTTTCCCTGTATTTTTTATATTAGTAATATTTATTAACCTGCCTTTCAGTCCCCTTCTTTTTGTCTTCTTGAATTTTCTCTTAATCATGTTCAGTAAATTATTTAAATTTCAGATTTTGTGCTTTACATTACTAGGATAGCTATTTGTCCCTTTTTATATTGTTCCTTCTTTTTTGATATTTTCTATTTGTTACGTTGGCTATAACGTACCGTATTTTTTGGACTATAAGACATACATTTTTACCCCAAATTTAGGAAGAATAATGGTTGTTAATGCTGCTGTTGAGTTCTGTTTATATTTCCATTGGTGAAATATCATGTTATTTGTGTTATTAAATAATTTACCACATTTTTTTGCTTCAAGAAATTTTTTCCTATTCTCCTCCTCTAAAACCTAGGTGTGTCTTATGGTCCAAAAATATGGTACATATCCATGATTACAATATTGATTTAAAACTGTTCTGACAATTGCAGTATTTGTCTCATCTCAGAGGTGATCCTCGTTGATAGCCTTTTTTTCTTGAGTATTAGTCATTTATTTCTGTTTCTTTTTAGACTGAGTAATTTTAGGTTATATGCTGATGATTTTGTATGTTATATTGCAGAAAGTCTAGGACCTGCCATATTCCTCCCAAGAGCGTTGTTTTGCTTAGTGGTCAGTTAATTTAGATAAACTGAAATCTTAACCTGGGTTGTAAGTAGAAGCTAAAATATCCTGCTAACTTTGGCTGCACTGTTTAAAATCTGCCCAATGCATGGATGGCCCAAGGTTTGGGGAGAGTTACATGCTGAATTCGGGAAACTGCATCTGTGGTTTTCTCTTTCTAGTACTCCTCTGACCAGCCCTTCATTTCTTATCTATTGTGATGGCTTATAAGATTGAGATCTTCTTCAGTAAAACAGAATGTGTTGATCTCAGCTCAGGCCAACCACTTTTGAAGACCTGGGGCGTGCCCTAAAAGCAAATGCTGTGAAATTGGAGTAGCTCTCTCAGTGGCATTCCCTCTTCAAAGAGTAAAGGTGTCTTCAATTTTTGTTTTATTTTGGCCATTTTTCCAATGTATAGGTTGTTTTCTAAGGAAGGATTTTTTTTTAATATACCAACAATTTGATTATGACATGAAGTAGAATCATGTTAAAATTAACTTTTGTCTTCCCTTTTTTAGTTTATATTTTAATCCTTTTGATAGTTGAGGCATATAGTTTTGTGGGAATGAGCAGACATAAATTACTTGGGTTCAAATATCTGCTGTCACTAACTGTGTGATCTCTTTGTTTCTCATTTACAAAATGAAAATAGTTATAATAGTACCAATTTCATAGGATTGTTTGTGAACACTAAATAAGATACAGTGTGGAAAGTTGTTAGTATAGTGATTGGTACATAATAGATATTTGAATGGTAGCTATTGTTAATATAATGAATATTCTTTTATTAAATCATAGATTACATAATTTCTACCTCTGAAAGTCAGGCCACTAGGATTCCTAAAGATCTTTCATTGGCTGTTTTTATAATTAAATCTTGTACCATTCCCAATTTAGAAACTTTCTTTAAGGATTAAAGAAAAATAAGTAAACACATCAGTGTACTTAGGAATGCTTACCTTTGGGAAATGACTGTTTTGGGCTAATTAGAAATTAATTATTAAAATTTCATGAAACTTTCCCCCTCTAGGCAATTATTTTTTTTTGGCTAAGCTTTACTTTTGCTCTCCAGCTGTCTAGAGAAAAATGGTGGACATGGATTGGAATTTTATTTATTTAGGAGAAGGAGCATGTATACTTTAATCTAAAGAGCAAGCTTACTTTCTTGCATCTGTCCCTGTGACTTTGTGCAATCCCATTTTCACTTTCAAAAGTCAATGATAGAGCTACTAGTGAACATTAAACATTACTCAAAATAAGTTTTTTTTCGAGATGGCATGATTCTTTATATAAAAAACTCTAAAGACACCACCGAAAATCTGTTAGAAATGATAAACAAATACAGTAAAGTTGCAGGATACAAAAATCAATGTAGAAAATCCACTGCATTCCTTTTTTTAATTATTTATTTATTTTAATTGTTCTTGTAGTTTTCTGTCTTTTGTTCCCATTCCAGCCCACCACCCCAGCCCTCCCTACCCCCCTCCCATTTTCACCCCCGCTAAGTTTTGTCCATGTGACCTTCATACTTGTTGCTCCAAACTCTTCCCCTTTACCCCTGAAATTCCCTCCCCTCTCCCCTCCGGTGACTATCAACCCCTTCTCAACTTCAGTGACTTTGGTTATATTGTGCCCGCCCGTTTGTTCTGTTGATTAGGCTCCTGTTAAAGGTGAGATGATATGATATTTGCAGTTCACTGCCTGGCTTACCTCACTTAGCATAATGCTCTCCAGCTCCATCCATGCTGTCACAAAGGGTAGGAGTTCCTTCATTCTTTCTGCTGCATAGAATTCTATTGTGTAAATGTACCAAAGTTTCTTGATCCATTCATTTACTGATGGGCACCTAGGTTGCTTCCAACACTTGGCTCTTGTAAATTGTGCTGCTATGAACATTGGAGTGCATAGATTCTTTTGGATTGGTGTTTCAGGGTTCTTAGGATATAATCCTAGCAGTGGAATTGCTGGCTCAAAAGGTAAATCCATTTTTAGTTTTCTTAGAAAATTCCATACTGCTTTCCATAGTAGTTGTACCAGTCTGCAATCCCACCAACAGTGCACTAGGGTCCCCTTTTCTCCACAACCTCTCCAACACTTGTTTTTTGTTGCTTTATTTATGATGGTCATTCTGACAGGTGTGAAGTGGTATCTCATTGTGGTTTTAATTTGCAACTCTCTGATAGCAAGCGATATGGAGCATCTTTTCATATGTTTCTGGATCTTCTGTATGTCCTCCTTGGAGAAGTGTCTGTTCAAGTCCTTTGCCCATTTTTAATTGGATTGCTTGTCTTCTTAGAGTGGAGTCATGTAAGTTCTTTGTATATTTTGGAGATTAAACCCTTGTCTGAGGTATCATTGGCGAATATATTTTCCCATACAGTTGGTTCTCTTTTTATTTTAATACTGTTTACTTTAGCCATGCAGAAGCTTTTTATTTTGATGAGATCCCATTTGTTTATTCTTTCCTTTATGCCCCTTGCTTTAGGGGACATATCAGTAAAAATGTTACTGCGTGAAATGTCTGAGATTTTCCTGCCTATGTTCTCCTCTAGGACTTTAATGGTATCACGGTTTATATTTAAATCTTTTATCCACCTTGAGTTTATTTTTGTGTATGGTGTAAGCTGGTGCTCGAGTTTCATTTTTTTTGCATGTAGCTGTCCAGTTCTCCCAACACCACTTGTTGAAGAGGCTATTTTTACTCCATTTTATGTTGCTGCCTCCTTTGTCGAATATTAATTGACCATGGAGAATTGGGTTTATTTCTGGGGTCTCTGTTCTATTCCATTGGTGCATGTTCCTGTTTTTGTGCCAGTACCAGGCTGTTTTGATTACAGTGGCCTTGTAATACTGTCTGGTGTCAGGTATTGTGATCCCTCCTACTTGGCTCTTCTTTCTCAAAATTGCAGCAGTTATTCAAGGTCGTTTATGATTCCATATAAATTTTTGAAGTGTTTGTTCTATATCTGTGAAATATGTCATTGGCAATTTGATAGGTATTGCATTGAATCTGTAAATTGCTTTGGGTAGTATGGGCATTTTAATGATGTTAATTGTTCCAATCCATGAACACGGTACACGCTTCCATTTGTTTGTGTCTTCCTTAATTTCTTTCTTCAGTGTTGTGTAGTTTTCTGAGTATAGATCCTTTACTTTCTTGGTTAGGTTTATTCCTAGGTATTTTATTTTTCTTTTTGCTATATCAAATGGGATTTTTTCCTTGACTTCTGCTTCTGCTCTTTCATTGTTGGTATACAAAAATGCCTTTGATTTCTGAATATTGACTTTGTATCCTGCTGTTTGGCCAAATTCATTTATTAGGTCAAGCAGCTTTTGGGCCGAGTCTATAGGATTT